>LVTN01000522.1:80975-113763 GCA_001649415.1 Musa itinerans | reverse complement strand
TGAGGCACGTTACTTATCCAGCTGGAGAACACTACAACGCCGCCCCAGCTAGGACGCACTACCTTTACTTAGCTTGTAAGAAAAGCCTCGGACTGAGTCTCGGGGAGCCGTCCGTAGTGGAGTCAATAATTGTACTCGGGACTTATCCAGCTAGGGAACACTACGACGCCGCCCCAGCTGGAACGCACTACCTTTACTTAGCTTGTAAGAAAAGCCTCGGACTGAGCCTCTGGGAGTCGTTCGTAGTGGAGTCAATAATTATACTCGGGGATATAAAAAAGGAAAAAAAAGAATGCGATGGGGCCCAATGAAGAGCACCCGGTTCTTACACACCTTCTATATAATCCCATAGGAAGCTCTTGCTAGACACCAGTCGACCACTGAAGTTCTACTTGAGAAGTTTTAGAGTCATTCCTAGTTCTCTGTAAGCATTCTACGCTTTCTTTGCTAGTTCTTTGTGTGTACAATTCAAAGTAAAGCAATTGTACAGCAATTGTACACACAAAGAACTAGCAAAGCAATTGTACACACAAAGAACTAGCAAAGAACTAGCATTCATTCCAATCGATAGATTCAATAAATGGTTCCTTGAGGAACCAGCTATAATAAATAGACTAACACTTAGAAGAAATAAGATAATAATTTCAATAATCCAGAGAGGAAGGGTCAACCAATCCCATCTCGAGTTGGTCGCCATTCACCAATGATATCCAAAAGGAGTCAATCTCAACCAACTTTCATCCACCATCATTGGAGACCTTTGATAATAATATCGACCTATTAGAGTATATCACTACTTTCCACACCCAAATGTCACTATACGACACTTCAAATGTCCTAATGTGTTACGCTTTCCCAACTACCTTAAGAAGCCTAACACGATAATTGTACACCCACTTGAAATCGCTCTCAATCAATTCCTTCATTTAGCTTGCCAAGACCGAGACAAGATAAGCTACAATCCCTATCGACCACAAGGTCATCGCGACAAAGAAAAAGTGACCGACCCGAATTACCTCACTCGGAGCTCAAGTCAACCCCCTTGAATATGATAAGAACTGAAGTCTTTTTATAAATAAAAGAGAAGGGACTCTTAAAAGACCCTCAACCAATGAAGACTCTATTGGTAAAGAGAGATAGATCCAAGTACTAACACTTCCACTGAGATTACAATCACGACAAAGAAGATTATCGTGACTTGAAAGAATAGATTGAAGAACTCATTCATCGACGATACCTCGAGCAGCTTGTGTGAAGGTACCAAGAACCTTCACCCCGATTTATATTATCATTGGTGGACCTGTCTCGAGAGGAGATAGCTCCTCAAGTCGTAAAGCTTATGCCCGAGCTACTAGTGAAAAATATCCACAAATGGGAGATGACCCAAAAATAATCTTCAAAAAGGAAGAGATGGAGTACCTAGATCAGAACCACGATAATGCCTTGGTCATATCCGTGAGGATGATCAATGTCTGAGCAAAGAGAGTCATGATTGATACATGTAGTTCTACTAATATCCTCTACTTTGACGTTTTCCAAAAGCTTGGAATCTCGACTATTTCTTCACTAACGGGGTTCACTAGCAACTTGATCTCTCCCATCAGGACTATGAACCTACACGCCATGTTTGGCAATGAACCATGCTAAAAAATAATGATGACCAAATTCATGATGGTCGATATCCCCTTGGTATACAACGTGATCATAGGTCGACTCACGCTGAACAAGCTGAGAGCGATGGTGTCAACCTACCATATGGTGATGAAATTTTCAATGAGAGTCGACATTGGAGAGCTGAGAAGTAACCTGAGAGAGTCATGGTAGTGCTACTTTACGACAATCTCCTCACCGAAAAGACATGATCCGAGGCACCGCCTATGGACCCTCAAAGTCTTGCCAAATCCCTCCCGCACCCAGAGCCAATGAAATCATTGATCGAGGCACCCCTAAACAAAGCTCACCTTAATCAAGTTGTCCAAGTTAGAGTGACAATTCCCGAGGAAAAATTAGTGCAACTTATCAATTTCCCTAATTAGAACTTTGAGGTGTTCATACGATCGCTAAAAGATATATCAAAAATCAACCCAAACATAGCCCAACACTATTGCAACATTTCTCCCGAAGTGCAGCAAATGAAACAAAAGTCTTGCAAATTTACTTTTGACCGCCGATTAGTAAGGAGGTAAACAAGTTGTTAGGAGCAAAGTTTAAAATCGAGGTACAATACCCTCGATGGCTCGCCAATGTACTTGTTAAAAAGTCTAATGGAAGTTGGATGATGTGTATTAATTATACTGATCTCAATAAATCATGCTCGAAGGACAATTACCCTCTTCTTGTATTAATCAATTGGTTGACACACCTTTATGAATGCATTCTCGGGATATAACCAAATAAGGATAACACTAGAGGATTGAGAACACACTTCCTTTATCACCGACCGAGATATGTACTATTATCGAGTCATGTCATTTGAGTTGAAAAATATAGGGGCAATATACCAAAGGATGGAGAACCAGATGTACAAGCACTAGATTGAAAGGAATATCAAAATATATATATATATATATATATATATATATATATGGCATGGTAGTCAAAAGTAAAATGATTAAATAGCATTTAACATATTTAAGCGAGACATTAAATAGCATGATAGTCACAATTCCTAATAAAAAGGAAAACATTTACTCACTACTATCACAATTCCTAATAAAAATATTACCATTCAAATAGGAAAACATTTACTCACTACTAACCACTAGCAGAGTATTTCAGCTTCAAACAATAGAAAATCAATACCAAGAAAAGCTATTAGAAAAATACCAATTGAATAGGAAAAAATAGCACAATAATTATTAAAGACTGAAACCACACTTGTAGCATAGGCTCCTTGGACAAAGATCACAATTCTTCACTCTTAGGTTGAGTTTTCACTAGATGATTCTTAACCTTCAAAACAAAGATACAACAATCAATAGACAAACAAAAAACAGAAAAGAAGCAACTTAATCTTCAATCTAAAGGATCAAAAAGTAAGAGCAAGTATAGGAGGTCAAAGAAAAAATTGAAAAAAAAAAAAATTAATTTTATAACAATAAACAAACCATGATGGCCTAAATATTTGGGATAGAAATCTAATTTTAAAATACACAAATGAATTTTAAAATGCACAATTGAATAGCTCAGAGCATTAGTATTGCAAGGAATGAGTCATTATTCATTGAAGGAAACAAGAAAAAAAAACCTAGCAATACAATCTGTCCTAGATGACATGCATCGCGGCGTCAGTTTTTAACCCTAGTGGATCCACATAACTGTTAGAAATACGATAATCAACATTTATCATAGCATAGTGCATCATAAGAGCAAAGGATGGTATACATTTGAGAGTGACAATCATACTATGTAGATTGACAAATAAAGGTGTATTAGACAATTCCCGCATAGAGTTGCTTACCATGTCAGTTCAGGACATCCATTTAAAGGGAAGAACACTATTACTATGTTAAATAACATAAAATTGTTAAAATGTCATGAGAAAATGGAATTATTACTACGTCACACTATAGCCTCAGTCAGAAAGAAAACCAAGTAATCTCTGAAAAGAAATATTATACCATACAATCTTTTAAAGTTTTAAACATCTACAATGAATTACTTCCATGTGTCAACTTCAATATAATCTCGAGTCAATTCATTACATTATTTTAAGTGTGCTATGACACACCCAGAAATAAAATAAGAAAGCTAGTTGTATTCATCTCTCATGACTTTTCAACTGTGTCGAATTCACCTATTTTATGTTCTATTTAAGTACTCTATTCGGAGCAAAACTGAAACAGTTTTGGTAAATAACATCAACCTGAAAAAGAATAAAATGATCAGTAATAATTAAAATATCTCAATGGATGAATTAAAAAAATATTTTAATACCTCTGATATTGCTATAAGTACAGCTACAATCTTTTTGTATGCAGGATGCTCATCTTTTGCAACTTAATATTTTGTAGCAAGGAAGCTACCCATTCTTGGTCACGGAGGGGAGCAGACCATATAGGTCCACCCATGCTAAAATTCCTTCCACAGTCGGGTGCATTTTTGAGGAACAACTGGACCAAAACCTGGTGCATATTGTCTGTGTTGTTCTATATAGTGTAGACAAGAACCAAAATCAGAATTACAGGAACATGTAACAGTGAAAATATAGATGACATTATCAAAGCAAAATTTCATATTTGAACCATGAAACAACAGTTAATTGATATGATACCTTAGTAACAGTCCTCCCAAGGCTTTGTAAATGAAATGAATCACAACCAGCACACTGATATATGTATGAGAGTTTAAGTGGCACGATTTTCATCATCCTAGCAGACCTGAAAAAAAAATACACAGAAAATTACCTACACACTTGTTGTGGGAGAGAAGCAGCTACACAGTGCTCATCAAAAAATATAATACACAACATCTAAAGATGAACCAAACTGTTCAAAACATATTTGATTAAAATTGTTATATGTCACCACATAGAGCATGGAGAACAGACGTGAATATGTGCACAAAAACTTGCATATAAAAATCCATCTGCACAGAGATGACGAGAACAATGTAATGTGTGTAACGGTTTGCATGACTCTGCATTGCAAGGGCATGAGAAGAATTAAACCTGTAAGATGACACTATTTAGAGAAGAGAGTTACAAATCAGATGATGAACCACACCTCAACGCAAGCAAGAAGGATCCTCAAAGCCATCTCATGGTGATATTTTGGGATAAGAACCATACCTGTTATCCATATCTACAGGTAAAGTTAGCTAAAAATAGAAATTTCTAGTTTAAAATTCATAAGCATGAACTCACTTAGATTAGCAGATTGCAGTTTTGCCACCACAAAGAACTGACAAATCTGTAGCTGTGCACATTAGTAATCCACCATCAGCAATTGACTGAACAGCAGAGTCCAAGAAAGCAGAAGGTGATCCAAAAGGATCAAGGTCAACCTAATACCACAGTCATTTTCATCATTACAAACTGAAATTTATTAGATTTAGCATAGATCAAAATTTGAAAATGATAAATTATCTGACATCATTAATGGAATAATAATCTGTCATACGTCAAAGTTAAATCTGCTTTAATGGCAAATCCTTTTTCTTTCGATCATGATGATTCAACCACAGAATGAATTCAATATGGAAAAATTCCTGAGACTTGAAACAAACAAACTTACTTAATGTCCAAAATAATTTCTGTATACTGCTGCTATAGCAGCTTGGTCTGTCTTCAGTGTACCAAGTGACTTGTACAATGCTGGGTTGGGTGATTTTGTGCTAAACTGTTTGATGGCAAGTCGAAGGGCTGTACCAATTGTCTTGAGTTGAACCATCCTAACACAATTCATATTGAGCACCTTAAAAAGGTTAACCTAAGGCTAAATAAACCTTGAGTGTATACCAAGCTGATAGGAAATCTTCCAGAATCAGGCCACATCATAAAGAAGGTCCTCTCCATAAAATATCACTTCCACAAAGAAAAAGTTGAAGAGGACAAAAACAGAACAGGAAATTCAGGACCATTTGAATGTCAGAATCCACTTGATATTTCCCAAATCAATCCAACTCCTTTAAGCAGAAGAACAGGAGTAATATTTTCAATTAATGAGGCAGGCCATGGTTCATCCAAGCATGATCTTCTCTGTATATAAGATTCCTTCAAACATATGAGATAGTATATCACCAAAAACTTGAGGTTACAAGCTCACCAAGTTTCTTCTAGCTCTTTAATGTGTCTTCATTAGATTACCATCTTCTATATACTTTTCATTCATGGGATACACAATAAATGATTAATGAACTGCTGCATGGACAAAGCATCAATCTAATTTATTGGAACTGTGGATTATGAAAGAATATAATGACTAAAGATCATACAATTAGAGATAAGACTGATGATAAGGTCAAGCTGTAAAGCCCACATAAGATGGTCCAGAAGCTGACCAGAAAAACTTTTCTTTACCTCGTCGGGAGGGTGTTGTAATCCTAGCGCAATTTGACTTGATCAGGCAATCCTACCTCCCTCATAAATAATAGAATAAGGCACAAAATAGAGTGGAGAACAAGGATAATACATTTCCTGGAGACTAGGCTAGGTGTATTAGTAGGAAAATGCTAACCCACAAGCACAACAGTGGACTTCCAAGAATTGCAAAACTGATAAATTGCTTGAATAACCTGTGTGAGTTACAGACTTAGCCTAAACTTGCTTTCCACACTTAGGTACAAGAAGAAGCCTCATATCTGTCCATTCAACATAAAATTCTTATAGCAAACAACAGGTCCATAAATAATCTTACTTGCGGAAATATATTAAGTGCAAGGAAGAAGAAACACAATATAGGATAATTTCTTTGATTTTGGCAATCGAACATCCCCAGGTTTCAGTGCCACATCTTTTTGAGCAAAACATCAACAAAGATGAGCTTGAAACTAATAATTTGCAAGGGTCCAAAGTTACCGCATCAAATTATTTTGGATGGGTAAGCATATAAACTCGGGCATCGGCAAGATGAGTTTCCACCTTTGATGATGCCATAGAGCCATTAAACTGTATATTTCTTTTGCAAGCTTCAATAGATTCTGCAGCAATGCATATGACATGATTAAGCATCCATTTCAAACCTTGCCTAGAAATTATACCAGCAAAGAAATTAATACTATGTAAAATTAAACAATACATTCGTCATAGTCGAGAGTGACAATTTTGCCAATGCCATCTATTTCAAGTGCATATCTCCGCGATCATAATCCAGAAGCAGCTAAAGCCTGCAGATTCCTAACCAAAAAATATTTCAACTTGGGCATAGCAAACATATGCTCATAATGACCACAACTTTAGATGAAGGCTAAAGATCAGACCACCTTGTAGAAACTTAGATTATATTTATCAACAAAGCACATTATTCCATTTGCAAGGATAGGTACAAAAGATAACTATAGATGCACCTCGAGAACCGTGGGTGCTTTGAGTTCTTGAACTTTTGAGGCAGGAATTTCCTGAATTTCTCTTAAGTTGCCTTTGGTATAATCTGAAGAGTCTAGTTGGATTTGACAATCTCCATCTGATAAATAATCAGAAAGCCTGTCACAAGGGACCTCTGATGCCGATCCTTTCCTGCTCAACATAATAGCATGTTCTCTTCCTTGCGTTTTGAGATAGAAGTCCTTAAAACAGCAATGGAAATGTCTCTGTTATGAACCTAATTATCATACATCACTTTCATCAGCAACTAGAATACTTACAGGGGAACATCAAAAACCAAATTCATGTTGTCCAAGCAGCAGCACCAACCGTAACAACACAGATTTTCATGTTGGCTTTCTCTATCTAAGTCAACCTTGTTCCAACTAAATGAAGCCTAATCGTAGTCCTAAGTGACATTTCTTACATTGACGAGAGGAATGCCAAAAATAATAAAGTTTAGGAACCAATTCTTTAAGTCATTAAAATGGACAGGTAATTATCCGGGAATATGAACAAGTGATTATGACCCCAATGGCACACCCCGGGACTAATTTCCACTCATTATTATTTACTTATTCTTTTTAACAATTTATCATTTAAGGATCCCAACATGACACATTTTTACAATATAATTTAGATTAACTACTAAAACGAACACATGCTCTATACCTTGTATACTTTATGACGTAGATGACCAAAATTTAATCTTGTCCAAGGTGAAAAAAAAAATTAATCTTTACAATCTCAGATCAAGAAAAAATGACTTCTTCTAACGAATTAGAAGCACCGATAGAAATCCAACCTAAACAATCAACAAGAGCAACGGGCCAACAAAGAACCAATTTTTACCAAATGGTTTTTCTCATTTCGGAAAAACGAACTCGCACAAGTATCATACCTGGGCCTCGTCGTAGAATACGCCGTTGGCAGAATCCATAAGAATCTTCGCCTCTCCTTCCTCAACGACTGCGTCTCCTCCGGGCTTCGCTCCACACCGATTTCTGGGACCGAAGAAGAGGATGATGAGGAGAGTGAACGACTTGATTTTGATGGTATCAGCGGCAAGCTCTTGGCCGCCCTGACTGAGAACCGCGTCGCTTTCGAATTGCCGCATCCAAATCCCCAACACGATCGCGCGGAGGGGATGATTCCGAGGGTATTTGCTTCGCAACATTATATAAACCCTATTTCTTGGCCTCCGGCGCACGTTATCGATCAATCATACAGTTCCGCTAAAGTGAGCGCGTGACCCCCCAAACTATTTGGGTCAAGTTTGGTCTCATTTCGTGCTTATATGATCATTCATTGCCTTGACATGCCAAAAACCTTTACCCATTCAATTGATAGGAACTTATTGAGCTTTAAATTTTGAACGAGCAATTCAAGGTTATAATACGTGGGGGTATTATACTTCAATTTGAGTAGACAAAAACTAGAAGATTGAGTCATATGTTATTTGGCATGGTTGATTAATACGTTAATTTAACTAATTATGTTAAACATTAATAATAGTACGGTCTTGAGATTGAATTTTGCGTTCATCTAATACTTGCTTGCACTCTTAACTAAAGAGAGTAGAGAACATTAAAATTTTAGTCAAAGATTCAGGATGCATACATCAACTTCTCATTGCTTGCAAAGGGGCTTTGGAATCTACGACACAAGGATTGAGAAGCAACTTCTAAAGAAATTTGTGACTAGAAGTTTTGATTGACATCTTAAGTAGATTTGAAAAATATATGAAAAAATGTCAATAGACATTTAGAAATTTGTAAATTTGTCAAAATTTACTTCATAAGCTTTTTTGATATATGTTTATTTTTTTATGATTAGTTATATAAATCTTTGTTTGATCGAAAGATGAGATTACCATAAACAAAATTATTATTATGTCAAGTTTTGGAGTGATTATTGCGTATCCAACTCAATAAAATATTTTTTTACAAAGAAAAATTGTCGATTAAGATTTTAAACCCTCAAACCATAAGTAAATAAGTTAGGTTTATTACTGCCAGGCTAATTTTATGCCTAGAAATTTATAGGATGAGATTGGAAATGTAAGTCAAGTACATTATCATCGGACTAATGTTTAAGACATCAAATTTGTCGGGTGAGATTTTGAACTTTTAGAAAGATTCATATTATTATTTTTATTATTCTGATAGAAATAACCAACTTGGTTTATGATGCATTCACATTTTTCCTTCGTTTAGAAAATGAATGAGAAACTCTGACAAGTATTAATTAATAAATTATTTGTTATAGATCACAGAGAAAGGATTAGAAACAATCGGGCAACAAAGAAAATTTAGCATTCATTCAGTAGATGAATAATAATTTTGCAAAACACAGAGACATGTTGTATGTTTTTAGTCTGATACATGTACAAATAAAATCTAATTATATATGGCACACTACATCACTCAAACACAGTATAAAATTAGGATTAGAAAAATGAGGCCTCATTGCTTCTTGCATGGACTCATGTTTTGTACTTCTTCCAACGATGCTTTTTGCTTGTCTGATCCAAACGTAGATGTTGATTGTTGTGCATCAGTAGTAGCTTCTTCTGAATCTGATATGGTGAGCATATACATTCATGAGTGACTTTCTCTCTCTCTCTCTCTCTCTCTCTCTCTCTCTCTCTCTCAGAGGAACAGGAACCTGGACCACCATTGTCCATGTTCTTCATGTACAAGGTCATATGAACCTGTGGTCCAGAAGAGACAACGCATAGTCCATATGATTGGTCACTGATTGGTGAACAGTCCTGGATCCACACTGCAGGTTGATGACAACACCAGTCGGCATAGGATTTCTGGTCCCTGGATTGGTTGATATCTAGAAAGAGAAACGATAACTCAACATCAGTTACGTCTTTCAAATTTCCAATGGCCTCCATGAATCTCCTGCCAAACATTTCTAGATGCTGCTCTGAGCTTAAAAAGGTTGAGGAGGAGCAGGACATCAGAATCAATGTAAAGCTTGTGCTGTCCATAAATTCTGCATGATAAATGATATGTTTCTGAGGATAATTACAGCGACCATCCGATGGAGCATCAGAAACATGGTTTTCACTGCATGGCTACAGGGACCATCCTATGGAGAATGCAGCTTCAGGAACATTTTCCAAGCTGTCCATATCTCCTTCACTGAGAGAGGTAGGGCTGCATGAGGAGACACAGCCTTGATCTTATCATCTATGTTTGGCTGGAGTAGACTTCAACCATGGCTTCTGCATTTTGCCTTATTATTCACCTCTTCTTCTACCAAATTGCTAACCTTTATACTATATATATCATTGTACAGAAAACAGCATCACAAATTCCATGCCTCAGTATCACTCAACCTGCATATCGCAGCTAGCATTTGTGACAATGTCAGGAGAAAAGGATGTATAGACACTCAGACCTTGATCTCTTGTCAGATACAATATAATTACATGGGAGTTTGGGACATTGATCTCTAATCAAATGCTCATGGCTTTCCACTATTTAGCTCTTTTGAGTCTAGTAAACTCTGAGCACCATACATCAACTCTGATTAGTAAGACTATTTTCTGAATCATGTCGTGGGATCTACCAATAGGTGGATATTGCCATCCATTCCATCAAGCAAAATAATTGAATCTTAATTACCTTTTTCCTGTCAAAATGTGATTTGTTCTTGCAGATTGTGATCTTAATTAAATTGGTTTGCTGGATTCTTGCCCATATCTTAATCTGAATACATACAGGTTTCTACAATTAAGGAAGCATGGGAACAATTTAGGGAGAAGGGAAAACGTTGTAAGATGGGACAAACTAATATACCAAAAGGTGCATTTGCATTCTTCCATAACTAATACACCAAAAATTACTAATAATCGTTAGACCAAATGCAAAAGGTTTCGTAGATGATTTAGGATGTATTCTTTGTTAGGAAGCAGAAAAAACTCATGATTGTCGTTCCTTTCTTTGCGAAAGTTTCAATTAAGATCTGGAGCCCATGACTGCTAATTAGATGCCATTCAAAGGAGAAGTTGATTGATTTTGATCACATCCAAAGGCAAAAATACTGATGCAGGATGTCATATGGCATAATCCTATATCATCCACAATACATTATGTATATGGATGGAGAGAAATCAACTGAGCATAGCAATCCATGCAAACTTCTTGATGAAACTAGGTAGAGGATAAGATGCTGCTTAAAAAATTGTTTGCAGAATGGAAAGAAGAAGATAGCAAAGTGTGTGTATACTAATGCAACTTTGAGGTTTTTATTTTCATGCTTGTATGGGTGTATTGATTATAAACCAAGGGTTTGAATGATAATTAGTAATTAGTCATGTAGATGCTAGCTAGCTTAGCTAGCTAAGAAGGTACTTAGATCAAAATCTGCTTTCATAACTTCAATTCTTTATCCAAATGAAAATGCTATAGATGGGTAGTTAAATGCCGGGCTAGAAATGAGTTATAAATATAAACATATTTTTCTTTTCTAGTGAAAAATCAAAGAAAAACACAATAAAAAAATGTCATGCTGTGCACAAAGGAAAAGGGAGGAATAAAATGATTAGTTGAGACATCATCAAGTTATCGCTATTCCCAGAAAAAAATAATCAATAGGGCCCAACATTAATTGTACAGAAGCTAATACCAATTAGTAGCTGTATTCAACATAAGAGACTTCCATCAATACAAGATCTAAAAGGGATCAATGTGATCCTTGTAAAGAAAGAGGCACTTAAAGATAGGGTTTAGGTTGCACTAATCTCATGTTCATAAAATCCTGAAAAATCTGGATGACAAGGACTTATTTTGCACGCATGCAGATCGATTTTTTTCGCATGCATCTAACATTTTTAATGGTAAAACATGCTCCAAAATGAAAAGAAAAAATTAAAGTTCTTTTTGGTTTCAACAGTTATGTAACTTTCATATTATTTAGTCATAAAAATAATCTTAGCAATGCCATCCTGCATTATCATCAAGGAATCCATGGCAAGACAACAAATCCCGACATCCATGTGAGACCTAATGCTGTGAGAACTATCAGCATTGGGACCCTTATATTTATGGTCCGAAGTTGATCATGCATGTGGATCCATGAAAATGATATAAAGAGATTGTGGGCTCACCTGATTGTTGTTTCTACACTCTTCATCACAAAGATATGAACTTGATTTATTCTTACTGAAGAAAACAACAGGTATTTGATCCAAGGAATTCTGTTGGTGCAAAACCATCCTCTTAGTTACACACATAGCAACACAAAATAATTAAACCTGTCTTAGTAGCACTCATTTAGCTTAAAGAGGCAGGACATGCTATCCATATCAATTCGGGTTTCATCTTGTAGGGCTTGACATGAATTTTCTCTAGTATGGCTCCTTATAGCCAACTATTATTGGATCAGAAATGGATCCCCAATTATTTCTTAAGTGTTTGTTAACTCCATTTCGAAATTTAGTAGTATCTGCACTTGAAATTTGATCAGGATTTGATGATAAGTATATAATTTATACATATATGTAAAGTATATAAATATAAAGTATGATATTATGGGGAGATCTCGATTCGCATAATTTAAAGCATCATGATATTTTAAATTTCTCAGTCAATTAGTTAATTTGTCAAGAAATAAGTCTAAATTGTGTTACATGGAGCAACTTAGCAGATGGATTTATAATCTCATAACTTTGGATCATGGATTAAGTCGAAAGTGAACAATTCAAGAAGCTATTATTCTTTTACAAGTCAGAAATTAATCAAATCTGAAGTGATGAATGTCGCACACAAATATACACGCATATATACCCCTTTTTTTATTTAAATTAGTTGTGCTGTCTCATACTCGATTATTGTTCATGAATTATTTTGCAACGTTTTATTTGGCATATTATATCGATTTTTTCAAATAAAAGATCAATAAAGAGTCGGAGTGGACAATTATAATTCAATACTTGGGTGGTCACCAAAATGGAATTTAGAAATGAATCTAATGTCCACATTTGAATTATTTGAGTTCTTGGTTGGAAACACACGCTGATCCAATCCAAATCTCTCACGGTCATGGAGAGAGGAAAACCTAAAAAAATTGATCTTGAATGTAAAATGATGGAACAACAAACATCCCATGTGAACAATTGGGCTTCTAGTTGTCTTTGTTGGACTACTACACCTCACAACCAAAACATGATCTATCCTTGGAGTGGAAACCTCAACAACTAGGCAGCTAATTCTTTCTTTATTTCTTGCTTTCTTTTGATGAGGATAAATAGGTAACATTTTGCTCAGACCAAATGTGGGCTTCTTTAGATGATGGCAAGGTGAAATTTGAATAGTGGACTTCAATGACAAGCACTAACTTGTCGTTGAGTTTACAAGTCAATCATTATGCGGCTTCATTCTGGCCACTGGATACATTTGGACTAAGATTTTATTGCAAGATTTCTTGAAGACAGTTAAGTGGGTTAATTGGTGGTGGTTGTTGGCAGTATCTCCCAAACAATATCATCATGTTGGAGCTCAGAGAAGAACATCTGACCATGCCTTTTTCTTTTTGTCATCTCTCGTTTGGTATACTATGCACGACCTTCATATTTTCCCTTAAATTTCTTCTTTTCCTTTCATAATTTGGATGATCAACCAGAAAAAAAGGAATCGTTTGTGTTTGACCGACACTCCTTTTGTCAGTCAAATGGAGCACATAGTGGAAAGCCAAACCATGAATGTAAATTGTTAAAGAGTAACGCAATTTCTTGTGAGCAGTCTGCAAGTAATAATCTAAGAACTACATGCCAAATGCTCACTGTGTACCAAGATGTCATAAACATGGAGCTACTCCATTTTTCGGGAGTAGAGTTTTGATTTTATGTAAAAACTACTACTGAACTTTCTAGTTCTATCAATTTGATTTGAGTTATTATAAAAAATATTTGTTTTTGTTTTTGTTTTTTTGTTTTTTGCATATGTCAGTTTAAAGCTAAATCATACACATCCATCTCCAAAGTTGAAAGAATTGGGATGCTCACATATTGGACATCTCATCCACCTTCCAAACCTAAACCCTAGTCAATTGATGGCAGTTGTGTTATTTTGATAGCAAGGAAATACCCCTCTAACCATGGGAGTTGAGCTTGCTAGAAGTTTGCTGCCTCTTCACAGTCATTGCTCACAGATGCTTTTCACGAGAGAGAGAGAGAGAGAGAGAGAGAGAGAGAGAGAGAGAGAGAGAGAGAGAGAGAGAGAGAGAGAGAGAGAGAGAGAGAGAGAGAGAGAGAGAGAGAGAGAGAGAGAGAGAGAGAGAGAGAGAGAGAGAGAGAGAGAGAGAGATCACACGATACATACTATTAGGCCTTAAAAGCCTCCTAACCCTAGCGCTTAAGACGCAGGCAGCATTGCCTTCCATGGATATGGTACGCACGGAAAGCAGAAGCGAGCACCGTTCGGCCTGCTTCGCAATTACTACACACCAGCGGGGGTCGCAGAACAACTCCAGCGACGCGCTGCACGCGAGCATGTGCGCGAGTGCTCCCCCAACATCCATCCTCCACCTCACGAGAAGATTACAGAATCAACCAAATATAAAAATGTTTCAGAGCAGATCTTTACTCGGTATGGTAAAAGCCATGCTTCTGGCAGCAGATAAGAGTACTGCTTGCTCATGAGAGTGTGGACTGTGGACTGTAGACTGACACCCAACCAAGCAGAAGAGAATAACTTCACAGTGCGCCATTAGGGTGAACAAGTGCGTGCAGGTTGGGATTTGGGATGGCAGCAAGCCTTCATCTGACCGTGGCTGTCTCATCAACCCTGCTCTTTCCCAAGATGAGAGAAAGTGAAGCCTGGCTCGCACCTGTTGATCCTAGCTAAATCCATTAAAGGCGCTTGACCAAGCACCCCCACCACCGCCTCCCCCATCAAGCAGTTTCTTTCCCGCAGAGCCTATCGAGTCTGGGCGGGCAAAAGGCTCTCTATGGTGGAGAAAAAGGCGTGGTTACACGAAGAGGGCAACAGTGAGAGTGCGTTGGGGGGTGTCCCTTCTTTTACCCCTATGGGAAACCGAGGAATCGTCACATCACTTCCCGCACTCACTGGCCCCTCAGGACAGTGACAACTGATCCCCTCCACCTTTTCCCTCCCCTTCTTAAACTTTCTGCACTCACCACCCTTCTCGGGTGCATCTTCTCGTGATATGTTGCTCCTCTTCATCGCTCAGCATGTCATGATGTCTCGTATGGATCTTGGCCTGGTTTGTAGCCTTCGAAGATTGCTCTGTAATGCGGACTGATGGAGACTGGCGCATGATTCCTGTATGTTTTTGTTGTTGTTAGATATGTGTTGCTCGAAGCAAGTGCCTGCCCTTGGAGCGCAACATGACGCAGCTTCTGAAACTTGATCGTACCCTTCCTCGTTGAATGCGTCTTTTCTAAATCTGGGAGAATCATGGAGGCTCATCATCGATTAATAGAAACTTGGTAAACAGTGTTTTAGAAGGTGGGACTTTGATCTTTCTCATCTTTTGCTGCATGTATCCAGAAGAGATCATAAAGAACAACGTATCAAGTCAAAGACTAAGTTCTGTCATTTATACCAAGAGTTGAAACTAGTTCATTTATACCAAGTGACCATGAAACAAAATAGGAGAACTGTTTCAGATGCATCAGTAGACAGATACAAAATCAAAAGGCATAGATGTGAAAGCACGGTAATTTATCTTGGTATCATGAAGTCAAAAAACCTACCTAGTAACCCTACCAGATACAGTAATATATAGCTTGTCACCCAGGAAGGGGATAACTTTTCTATATGTTGGTTTGACCAAGCAGTAATTTGAGAAGCTAAAAGACATGGAGTCTGACTTCGTAAGATACTGAGAGATGGTAAGCACCATGGCAAGATATCACGAGATATAGGAAGCCATAAACCCGTTCTCTCTCAAGCAGGGTTGGCTGGGCCGTACGTTCCATGAGTGGGGGTTCCCACGGGCATTATTGCCAGAATAGAAACCCTAAGCCATGGCGCATGCCCACTGCAGTGAGCATCTCTTGGGCACGGGAGAGGAGGCCTATCACCCTCTTCTTCTCCCCCAGCTTAGCTTGTCTCGTCTTCTTACTCATGGATTTGGTCTCTCCCACTGAGCAACTGTGCTACGTGCGTTGCACCTACTGCAACACTGTTCTTGCGGTAATTTTTCTTAAAGTAGGAGACTAAAAAGAGGCCAGTCAGGATGCTTTAGATGTACAGGAAAGATGTCCATTCAAAAAAAAAAGAGCATCTTCTTCAGCTATATGAGCTTGTTCTCTGAGCAAGTTTCTGTGTATGAATTCCCTGTTTTTTCTCTGTTCTCTTCGATCTGGCATCTGAGGACCAGTACTTCCAAAGCAAGCCTTCATTTTCTTTTCTCATACTTTTCTGTTCACTTTTAATTATCTCCCTAACCATGAATGATGTTTTAGTTTGAGAAGATCCAGATGAAAGTACTACTTTTGCTTTGGTTTTCTACTGTTCATGTTGATGGTTCTTATGCTGTCGATGCCGCTGTTAATTACGACAAAGTATTCCCGACGGCTTCTAGGGTTTTTCCTCCTCTTCCTCTCTCGCTTACAAAGTGAGAAAAAGAAAATTGTTCAAACGAGATACAATCTGTTTGCATGCATGAGGAATCTAAAGATGATTCCTTGATTTTTTTTCTCTTTCCACGCTCTAATTTTTGAGTCTCCTCAGTATTTGCAGGTTGCAGTTCCATGAAATGCAGCTGATCTTGGTCTAAGAGCATGCATAAAGCAGATCATAAGCACCTTCCTCAAACTTCGAGCATTCTAGTTCTGTTCCTCTCTCTTCTTATGCCGAATTCTTCTTTTACCAGCTCATGGCAGTGTAAGATTATACTAGATGGAAACAGACTTTGATATCTATTCCCTTCCCTTCGCTTCCCCTCACCCAAATTCATCAGCTCTTCTTCAGCTAAACAATTATATGCAGGATATCCACTTGATGCTAACAATTACTCTGTTGATGAACTATAATATTCCTATTTCTATTTCTAGTTGCAATCTTTTGGAAAGGCAACATGGGAGTCCACAGAATTGCCAGCTCTAGATAATATGGGGAAAAGAAAAAGCACATTATTGGGAAAATAAGAGCCCAAGATAGCAGAGGGTGAAAAGAGCTACCGATTACACCTTGATCTGGCGTGGTGACAAGACTTTCACTTGGCTGCAGGTTGGAGTTCCATGCAAGCGGATGATGGATACAATAACTGTGAAATGTGGTCACTGCAACCATCTCTCCTTTCTCGGCCCCAGACCCATTGTGCACTCCCTTACTCCCACTAATCATCAACTCATAGGCCTTCAGGTTCACTTCTTCTCCATTAAATTTCTTGTGCTTAGACTAATGCAACAAGATGATGCATACCGAACAATATATTTGTGATGCGTTATAAATTGAACAAGATTTTAGGATCCATTGCAATCTTGTCTGTCTGCTTCCTTCCATCTCCTTTTCTGCTTGGTTTGATGCTTTTTCTTTCGGGCAAAGGTAGTGATATTTTAGGCACTTTAAAGTTCTTTCGAAGGAAGAGAAAGAATTGGAGTGTCTATTTTGTATGACGATGCTCGTTATCTTGATTAGGGTCCTTGCACCGACTGCCTGAGAGGACAACCTTCACCACCATCATCATCAACTTCAATTGAGCAAATTATCCAAAGCCCACAATTTGTCATGAAACGTAAAGATTCTCTCTCTCTCTCTCTCTCTTTTTTTCATGTTTAGTGTGTTTCTTTTTCTCCTGAGGAAATATTGATTCCTTCAATTGTTGATGGCAGCTCCCGAGAAGAAGCACAGAATGCCTTCTGCTTATAATCGCTTCATGAAGTAAGAATCAGATACGATATCTTCATACGAGTGCTGATGTATTTTCTTTGTTGCATCTCATGAATGAGCATATCGTCAGATTTGATCTGGTGTAAACATCACCAGCAAAATCCTCATATGTTCTCGTGGCAAAACAGCAGACTCCTTAAAGACGTTCTCAACCTAACATCAGACACTTTCCACCATCCTTCACACAGGAAACCTTTTTTGCAAAAATATATAGCATTTTCTTTTTTCCTTATGAACCTTTACTAATTTAACCTTTCACCTTTACATTTCATCACATTAATCTTCCTCTGAGGTTTATCTGCATATACAATTTCTTTGCTTTGAACCTTATGCTACGTATCATATCCTACTGGGGCAACTTCATTTGATGCATCTGAAACACCTAAGATGGAGTAAATGTGAATCAGATACTAAAATGGTTCTGCCAATAGATCCCTTGTACAAACTACATGCTATGTACAACTACATCCTTGTACAACTTCCTCTTCACCTTTTCCTTTATAAATGAAGCATGTTAGTTAATAGTCTCTACTCTCGTTACTTACAAGTCAGATGTTCAAGACACAACAACATAATAGAGTAGAAATATTTATGTATGTGGAGAGATTAAAAATTGAAATAAAAAGAATAGTCCTATATGCTAAATATTGATAGAGTCAAATGACATATATTGAGTTTGGCCTACAATCTAATGGCTTAAACTTTGGGTTGAATTAGAAACTACCCTGATATATGTTAACCCACATCAATTTGACTTAGAATCATTATGAATGAATTTCTAGTGATGATCTTAAGCTCCTAGAATAGGGGTCTAGATATACATAATCTTACACCTACAAGCAGATAAAGACATCAATCATTAGTAATCGAAAAATGATCTGAAGATCTTTCATAGGAAATAAAAAAAAAATATTAGGAAGCATTGTGTAGTGTTTAAACTAAGTAGATGCCTTTATAAGTTGAACACAAGATAGTACAACACATTATGTTGCAGCATTATGTATGATTGGAACTGCAGTCATGAACTGGCTACAGCTTGCTCTTGAACTCGTGTATATTGTTGCTGGAGTACAAATCCACAAAGTAGATAACTCAAGAACCATATCATGACAGGGAGGAAATACAACGAATCAAGGCAGCTAAACCTGATATTCCTCACCGGGAAGCATTTAGCATGGCTGCAAAGAATGTAAGTTATCACACAATCAACTTGTTTCTGAAGGCAATACTAATGGCAGTATCTTGCATGCTTCTTGTCACATGAACTGAAGTGGGCTAAGTGTGATCCTCGTTGCTCGTCGACTATTGTTTCGCCTTCTGATACCAATGAACTGGCTCCCATTCCAGATTCGGTAAAGAGAAAATAACTTTCATTTTTCACCATTAGAAGTGGTTTGTGTAGTTAAGTATTCGTGCCGTCTTGTCTTAATGACACAGGAAAGAAGCAGTTGCTCTAGAATGGAAAGCTCAAGTGTTTGCAAGCAATTGGAAAAGAAGGATTAGGTTCCGAAACAACATATGGAGCTCTTCCTCTTTCCTAGTGATGCAATTATGGTGTTAATTTTTGTTGGATCTTGTCTTAGGTCTCTCTATAGTGAAACATCTTTAAATCTGTACTATTTCCCAGTTATGATCCATGTGTCCTATGGATGCACTGCAGATGAAGAGGAAGTGATCCATACATGTTGCTCAGATGTATGAATTGCTAAGATTTAAACCCAAGTATTGAGTGCCTCGTTAGAAATGTTTAAAGTAAGAAGACATCCCTTGCCACTTGGATGATAAAACTCCAAACAGATCGATCGAAGTAGAGAAGTTTTGATCTAAGAAGAAGGATTTGGCGCCCGTCAAATATATATTTATGCAATCTGATTTTTATTGATTCCATGAGTTCAGTGTTACCTGCTCACCGCCATCACTAGTATTTGACAATGCTTGGCAAGACAAAAATGACGAAACAGGATAAAGGATTTTTCTGCAGGGATGTACTCATTTATCTTTTGTGGACAAAGCTTTCATTTCAAAGATTAATCAACATGAACATCTGCACATAAATTGAGTACAAAAAGTAGCTGAGAAGGTAGCATTTCATACTAAGTTCATTGTTTCAGTTGGTGACATTTCAAGGTTCATTCTCTTCTGACATCAAATTCCTCTGTAAGAAAACTTCTTAACATGAAGAAGAAAAGACATCCAATACTCTACTCTGAAGTCTGTAGCCAATGATGGTCCATATACCTCAACTGTCCTCTCATGTTTAACTGGGTGCAACATTCTAATTTGTTTTGGATGCCATCTATATGTTTGTCATTGATCCAATAATGCAGCCATAAGGCGATCCTCTTCTCTATTCCATTTTCTTATTTTTTTTTCACAAAAACCTAATGTTATTTGATTATTCTTATGGATTTTCATTTTCTGAAAATAAGTTATAGTTAAAAATTTCCCATCTTAAGTTGATGATATGCAAATCGAACACCTACGGAACAGTATGAAACTGCAAACAGATTACATACCTTTCTTTCTTATAATAAAAAGAGTACATATAGCCGATCGACCGAGCTTTGTTTGCTCATATAATATTTACTTATTAATATTATTTCAAATTGCTAATATCATTTCCGGTTAGAAAGCGTGTGTGAAGATTAAATTTATTTGGATGCCATCTTTTACATTCGATTCCAACAAAACTATCACTATATATATATATATATATTTTTTGCTTCTTCTTCCAAGCATAGGATACCCCTAAGAGGTTATGAGGACGATACACAATGTGGGTAGAGTATTGAGAAGACCTTTTCTTAAAATAAGAGGACTTGTCCCTAAGAACTTAAGTTGCAATTTCTTTTTTTAAAAATAGATTAATCATGAAGATGGATTTTGATCCCAAGATCTATCTTATGCTTTGGTTGCAAGGTGGAATCAAATGCCTCTATGCTCAAAATTAAGCACTAATTTCAGAGGATTGTAATTAAGATTCTGGCCAATCTTTCATGAAGACATCATAATTTTGACTTGAGCTCTACAACCTAATATGGATGAAATTAATTAATGGTAACACGCATGGAACAAAACCATTGAAGACTTGGGTTATCATTATCCCTCAATCACTAGATGTGATTTTGCTTTTCCAGAGATGGGGGATTAACATATTTTGTAAAACTAGTTAGACAAATGTTCTTATATATGCATGCATAATTAAAAAAAATATAAAGAATGACAATACATCATGCATTAGTATGGAGAGCAGTTTATGCTGCTGAATTAAAGCATCCATGCCAGATTAATTATCTTATCCAAGACTTAGAATTTGGTTTATGCAGTAGAAGTTTTCGAATTTGTCTGCTTGAGTATAAGAATAAAAGGAATCGTTCCATGTTAGTCAATAGTGACTACATTATGCCATCTCTTTGCATCCTTTAAATGACTTTTTATTTTTTCACACAACTCTTATAGTTTTTAAGTTAGTCGATCGATGACTTTTTATTATTATTTTAATCTAAAATAATTTCTTCTAAAATTATTTATGAACATAGATGGTTCTCCATCATCCAAACAATAAAAATATAGCAATTACAACCACTAAACCTAAAATGAACTAATATGTTGGAACACCTAAACTCAGAATTCTCAATGTTATATCACTGACAAACTGACTCTATTGCACAAAATACACATGCAAAGATGAATGTGGTAACACATTGTTCTTCTTGACAATGCTGAGGAAAACACTAATTCTAATGTCCATTTTTATGTATGTTCTTTTGTTATCTTTTTGGTCTATCTTTTGTTGCTGAGGAAAACAGTAATTCTAAGGGAACCACTTCCACCTTTCTTGGAGAGAAACAAACTGCATGGTAATATTCTAATGCATGAATAAAATCAAAATTTGAATTTTAGATGACTAAATCACTTTCAAAGGAAAAAGTGACCACAAGTGCCAAACACATATTATACTGCCACAATAAATTATGGGACAGCTTCCCTTGAATGTTGCAGCAATGTACTCCCTGATGGATTTGATATTAATTAGGCAAAAGCCAAGTGTCATCAACCTGTCCTCCAAACCGTCACTTCCCATATCAGTGAGAAACGAGACATGTCCCGATTAGAACTCGCTCAGTTTAAGGCTTACCTACAATTAGGTGGAGCAAATATGTCTTCTGAAAGCATGTTTTGGCTGCTATGAGCCAATGACAATGATCGACGTGGAAATAAAATGATTTCCACAGTATAATCTACTTGCTTTGAACTTACTTTCCCTGTCACATGTCCCTCACCACAACATTTAGTTACTCTCACAGAAGAACATCATTATGGTGCATGTCCCCCATAAAATAGACTTCGATTAATTTGGTGGGTCATGGATGCTTCCACCTAATTACTTTGGCTCAAAGTTGGGCAAGTATCATATGCTGCATATCTTGGGCTTTGAAGAACTTTGTATGCAAAATAGTTCTTGGCTTGAAACCATACCGATCTGATCATGTTATTGATGGAGAAAGATTCCATGTCTTTTCCCCCCGAGAAAGAGAATTCTTTCATTCTTCAGAGTTCAAAAAAAGAACCATGTTTGAGATATGTATTGCCTTTCTTGATCTCTTTGTCACATTTTCTTAGCTAATGATGCAAACAATTTTAAGCTAATAATGACCATATTAATAACAGTAACAACAATGGTTCTAATTACTAGTCCAATGATCTTATTAAAACCTATCAATTAAGCTGGTTTTCAATTTCTTAATTTGTTTAGTTTTGACCGGAATTTGATCAGGAAAATAAGGGATTTAAAATTTGCATGGTCTCATTCCTTCAAATTTGGGTTCCTTCTACAAACCAGCTGCTTCTGTGTGTGCTCTCACTGATGAACTGTTTGTAGTTCATCAATCCACCCACTCTGCTTCTGTGTGTGCTCACTTTAGTCTACCTGTATGAATGCAACACTTGTTATCATAAATAGCCACCAACTCTGACCGTCTATAACTCATTATCTGTCCCCTTATTAAAGAATCCACATTGTGTTTTTTCCGTGGTTTCATCATGCCAATAGATTTGGCAATATATCTCATCAGATGTGAGTGATGCAGTGCCTCTGCATATAGCTGCAGCACGTACGCTTTTTGTAAATGAAACAGAACTGGATTATCTCGTAGGCTTATTAAGCTAAATGGACATATCAATCACATTACAAACTTTCGTTTGGAATTGGGACAAATGAGTATTCAACAACTGCTACTTTCCTTGGGAAGTGGGACAATGTTTGTGTCGTGTGCATGCAGCAAGTCCATGGCTTGAACATTGAAGCTCGTGACATCAAGCTCACCAAATACGGGTTTCCTCTCTTTGGGATTTCAACAGTAGTCATAAAAACATGAGCTGGTGTTGGAAATTCTTTGTCAAGTCCATGAGACATTCTTGGGATGACTTTTCTTTCACTATAGGGAGAGATGAGTCTGCTGATGTTTTCACTATTGTTATTTATGTGAGGGTGAATCTGATTCCCAAAATCATGTTTTCTTTCAATTTCCATTTCCTAAGAGGTCTGATCCATCTATCAGAAGAAATTTGATCTCCAATTTCGATTTTTCAACGAGTGAAATCGAGGCTTTTGGCTTAAGCAAGGGAGCAATCTTCATAAATAGGGGGCAAGAACTCTTTAAGAGCCTCGCTTATAGCTTCTGATTGTTATGGACGGCCAGATTTCTCCTGAGGGGCCTAGTGGGGAATTAGATTCTATCCTAGTGAAATGGAATAGGCCATCCCCTCGAATTGAACACTGATGGGGCTTTCTCTTCTTCTAAACAGGTTGGAGGAGCAGACTTTGTCATAAGAGATGATCAAAGTAGATGTTTAAGCGCTAGGAGCAAGTTTATTACTGAAGGAAACTACAGAATAAATAAGATGAAGGCAGTAGAAGAGGGGATTAATGCTAGGTTGGGAAGAAGGATTTCAGAAGTTGCATAGAAGTGGATGCTCAAGGCTTGGTTCCGATCCTTACCAAGCAGGAACAGCCTCCTTTGTTTTTGACTATGTTAGTAATGTATTATGGCATTAGAATCTTTTCAACAAGTATCTATTACCCATGTTTTTAGAGAAGTTAACAACTGTTCTCACTAGTTAGCTTCTATGGCCAAGTTTTGGAAACTTGATTTTATGTGGAAGCTAGGTTTTCCTCCTGAGTTCCTTGAGGCTTTGAGCTCTGATGAGCAGAGCACAGATTATACCAGGGTGCTTTAAGTAATATAGCAATGGTTTTTGTTCTGGTCAAAAAAAAAAAGAAAAAGAAAGAAACATGGACATTTACTTTGTTTTCTGGGAATCATCTGAGCAGATGAGAAGTGAGATGATTGTGTTTCTGAGATCTAGAATCTTAGATGTGACCAAGGGTTCATGTAACTAGCAATTATAATTAAAAAGAATACTCTAGCATGCTGAAACTTGAAGAAAATTCTTGTGCTTTTCAACAAATAGGGTGCATCATTTCACAAATTTGCAAGCCAAAGACAGAAATCTGGTTATGAGAGACCATCTCCCATGTAAGAGGAAACATGATTTAACGAAGTAAGATGTACTATATGTATTTATGCTGATTTAACGAAAGGCAACATTCCCCAGATCATAGTTCTTCAGCTCAAACAGTTCAGAGCTGGATTCACTCCCTCCCCGATCCTCCTCCTCTTCTGTCCTCCTGAACCACTTGTGTTGCTTCTTCATGAACTCTTCACTCCACAATGCTTCTTTGTCAAGCAGCCAATTACCAGCTTCACTAGTTATCCATTTGTTCTCAGGATAACCATCCATGGAGTTAGCCCTCTCAACCAGCCAATCCTCATCTATTACCCTCTTATCGTACCCAAGTTCTCTCTGTGAGCAGAAAGGAGCATATTTCTGGTGCCCACTGGACTTGCTATTGCAGCAACTCTCCGTGGAACGCAGGATGCTGTCGTCACTGCTCTTCATGCGCTGGGAGTAGTTGATGCTACCTTTTCTTCTCCCTGTATGCATCTTCTCAAAACTTGCGTCCTCCTCTGACTCAGTGGGGTTGAGAGCCCTTGATTTCTTCCTGTAGATGGCTTGCTTGATGAAAGAGTTGAGGAAGCTAGCTAACCTACGACCAGCCGAGCTGGGCTGTCTGCTCTTCTTGTCATTGCGTTGGTTCTCAACATTTTTGGACTGCTGCGGAAGTCTGGTGGACCTTGCAAGTGTGTCCAAACTCCTATCTCCTCCCCAGCTGATCAGTCTCTCTTCTCTCATGGCTCTCTGAAGGCCGAGGCCTGCGCCATCGATTCCGCCGGAGAAGTACCATGTTGCCTCGAAGACGTCGATCTCGTCGGAGTCAGCTTGGCTATAACCCTTCGACATCACTGAGGGGAAGGACTGGGAGGAAGAGGACATGGACATCAAGCGCATACCGTGCATGGGATATTGCAGGTTTCATCTGAAGTGATGCACCCTCTTTTTAACTACAGGACCATGAGAGAAGAGGTGCTTCCACTTGGTGGCATCGATGCTGATGGATGGCCCATGCAGTGGCAGGAAGGGGACAAAGAGTAATATTCTAATGCGGAATAAGCGGAGTAAGATTATTTTCAAATAATTAGTTACCCATTTATTATTTGTATTTATCTCATATTATTATTTTTTATATTTTATGTTTCTTTCAATAGTCCCACATTTCCAGTTAGCTAATTTTAAAGGTTTATAAATAAAGGTCTCCTCTATTAATAATAAATAAAAAAATGCCAAGTATTATAAATAATGCTTTGCTTAAATTTTTTTATCCTTTTATATCATGTTTGTTTACTAGATTCCTTACTATTAGTAATTTCTCTTATTTGTTTTTGCATCAGTTGATATCAAAATCTTCCTCTTGATGATAGTATAATATTTTTGTAGTTAGAAAATTAAGAAGTATGTTGTACACTCACTATATATAATGGATCTTGTGTATCATAAACTTAATTTAATGAATACAACTCTATAGCATATCAAGATAAGGTCTAGTGGCAATAATGACGATAACAACAATAGCGTTATCAGCGATTGCATTGGCAAATTTGATAGTGACAACCTTCATGATAAAAGTAATAGCAACAACCTACAGTAATGATCGGGAGTGCCAGCCCTATGGGCAATGTTCGAAGCATAAAAAGTGAGGATGACTCGGGAACTTCAAGAGATTTGCGACATGCTCATTAACTTGGGTTTAAGCGCCAACAGAGTTCATGACGCTGGTAGGATCAATCATGCCAAAGTTGATGCTTATGACTAGTCTAATCTTCAACATGAGCCTGCAATCTAACGTAGGCAACCAACCTATGAAGATGAGTCAGACGAAGAAGGAATTATGGATTATCACAAAACTAATCAAAGAAGAGGTGCAGGTGTAGCTCAACCTCAACACTTCAACTGACATGCTACTATCTGTCCATAACAACTAACAATATATAATGATGACTTAGAAAATGATAGTAAAAGATACGAAAGACATTAAGCACCATCCAAACGAAATAGGCTATTTGAAGATTATCACCTCAAAGCAAACCTTCCTATTTTTAATGGCCACCTCAATATTAAAGATTTTCTTAATTAGAATTATGAAATAGAGAACTTCTTTTAAGTAATAGATATCCCTGATCACAAATAAGTCAAGTTTGTTATATACTAATTGAAAGGAGGTATAGCAACTTGGTGGGATACATTACAAAATAACAAAAGAAGACAAGGAAAGACACCAATACAAACATCACAAAAGACGAAGCAACTTCTCAAAGAAAGATTCCTATCCCTAGACTATGAATAACTATTGTTCAAACAATATTAAAACTGTATCCAAGGCACTTATCTATAATTGAGTATATTAATGAATTCTTATGCCTTTCAACTAGATATAACTTATCAAAGTTAGAAGACTGACATACATCAAGGTATGTTAATAGACTATATTTTACAATTCAAGATAGAATATCTTTAACTCTAATATGGATAATAGATAAAGCTCACAATATGACATTAAAGGCTAAAATGTTGTTGATTCGACCTCCAATTACTACCCAACAAATCTCTACTATGACAACACAACTTGTTATTAAGAAAGAGAAGCAAGTTGTGACTGAGTCAATATAACCTACAAATCAAGACATAAATATCAGAAGAGCAATAATGCAAGCTAAGCATATCCTAACTATAAACAATTCATATGCTCAACCTCTGATTGGAAAGCATTTCAAATGTGGAAAGCTTGTTCCAACGAGTGTCATGCTCATAAGATTATTAATCTTACATATTATAAAGTTGACTTTGAAGAAGAAAGAGATACCCGAGATAATACGATTGATGATATTGATAATACTGAAATAATAGAGGAAGAAGGGAACATGTTGTATATGTTGTGAAAAGATTATTACTGACCTCAAGGTAAGAAGATCCATCTCAAAATCTTTCATTTTCAATATAATGTTAATAACAAAGTCTGTGCATTGATTATAGACAATGGTAGTTGTGATAATATTATATCCAAATCACTAGTGATGCACTTTAAATTATAAGCAGAAACTTATCCAACACCATACAAGCTAGGGTGAATTAAAGAAGACTCAATTGTCACTGTAACCTGAGATTTGTAGAATTCCTCTCTTAATTGGGAAAAGCTATGAGAAAGGAAGTTATATGTCAAGTAGTTGACATATGTGTGTCATGTGCTAATTGGTGGGTTATGGTAGTACGATGCGAATACAACTTATCTTAGAAGAAAGAATATCTATGTATTTTGATAGAATGGAAAGAAAATTACCATTCTATCAATTAACAAAAAGGGAGATAAATATAACACTTTTAAAGTGGAGGGGGAAGTCTTTTTTTTATCAAATCTAACTCTATTGCTAGTTCTAAAGAAACACTATGCTCTTATTATGAAGGGAAAAAAGTCATCTAAAGTAAAGATTCAAATCAACTAAGATATATTAGAAGAATTGAGATTACCCTAAAGTGTTATCGGATGGACTTTCACCCATGAGAGATATTTAGTGCCAAATTGATTTGACTCCAGGAGCTAGTTTATTAAATTTGTTAGATGATCAAGGGATCTCAAAAACCTATAAAGTCATAGACTTATATGATTATTTTCCAAATAAGAATTTATTTTATCTAAGCATAAACTCGAGGATGAGTTTTTTTCTCAAATAGAAAGGATTAATACATAACAAGCCAAAGAAGACTATTTTCAAAGACCATGTTGTCTATTTATTATTTTTATTTATCCCATATTATTAATTTATATATATTATATTTTTTAATAATCTCATATTATTAATTAACTTGTTTTAAAGGCATAGAATTAATATAAATAAAGGTCTCCACCAAGTTTATAAAATTATTAAAAAAATAATTATTGTAAAGATTTTTTCGAGTTTATTTTTCTTATCCTTTCTTATCAGACCAATTTACTAAAATTCTTTTTAATAATAATTTTTCTTATTTGTTTTCGTTCTGTGTCACCTTCTCACAGCGTAGAATGTTTTGAACATGTTGAGACGGTGAACTTGTCCTTGATTTCTGTCACTGCAAAGAGATTTTTTTGGCTTACATTGGATTGCATACGAAGCCTTTCCCTGTAAAAGAAAAGAAGATTTTCACTGAAACATATCTTCTTAACCTGTAACTCCATTTTCAAGGATGCTTTTGGTAGGCATCGGAAGCATCATTTAAGTATGCTGACATCTTTCAGCATCAATAACATTAAGCTGAAAGTTCAGCAGAGCGGAAGAACATGAAAGTGTGCGAAGCTGAAGTGACATGGGGATGCGATTGCATTCATGGTGTGCATACATGTTCCAAAATCAAGGGGCAGCACCAGTGGCAAACTGATCACAAGAAAGAGATGTTCACCAACACATGGCTTCTGTCGTGTCATTTCGGGCGTAATTCATCCACAGACCTGTCTCAAGTTGCCAGTATCTTCAGTCTTAGCAGTGTAAAGCTTGAGCTTCCACTCAATGGAGTATACCAGCTTTGGGGGCACGAGACGACATGCACTTGTTCTCTTTCACTCAGCTCCATACACCACACAGTAACATCTGCTCGTTGGGTGTGCCTCTCCTCTAAGGATGAGGAAGAAGAAAGCACCTTGTCTTTTTTCATTCAAGTCCAAGTTGATGTCGTATCTTCTCGCAGAAATCTTCAACCAAACATCTCCCAAGACTCCAAATCTTCTAATAGGTTTTCTGTGGTGAGAAAATATTCTGCTTGTCTTCTTTTGCAGCCAACATATTCTGCATGGTTTACAAGTATTTGTGCTATTCCCATATCATTCTGATGCAGGCATCACCTGATAATAACATATATATGTATATATATATATATATATATACATATATATATTATTATCAGGTGATGCCTGCATCAGAATGATATGGGAATAGCACAAATACTTGTAAACCATGCAGAATATGTTGGCTGCAAAAGAAGACAAGCAGAATATTTTCTCACCACAGAAAACCTATTAGAAGATTTGGAGTCTTGGGAGATGTTTGGTTGAAGATTTCTGCGAGAAGATACGACATCAACTTGGACTTGAATGAAAAAAGACAAGGTGCTTTCTTCTTCCTCATCCTTAGAGGAGAGGCACACCCAACGAGCAGATGTTACTGTGTGGTGTATGGAGCTGAGTGAAAGAGAACAAGTGCATGTCGTCTCGTGCCCCCAAAGCTGGTATACTCCATTGAGTGGAAGCTCAAGCTTTACACTGCTAAGACTGAAGATACTGGCAACTTGAGACAGGTCTGTGGATGAATTACGCCCGAAATGACACGACAGAAGCCATGTGTTGGTGAACATCTCTTTCTTGTGATCAGTTTGCCACTGGTGCTGCCCCTTGATTTTGGAACATGTATGCACACCATGAATGCAATCGCATCCCCATGTCACTTCAGCTTCGCACACTTTCATGTTCTTCCGCTCTGCTGAACTTTCAGCTTAATGTTATTGATGCTGAAAGATGTCAGCATACTTAAATGATGCTTCCGATGCCTACCAAAAGCATCCTTGAAAATGGAGTTACAGGTTAAGAAGATATGTTTCAGTGAAAATCTTCTTTTCTTTTACAGGGAAAGGCTTCGTATGCAATCCAATGTAAGCCAAAAAAATCTCTTTGCAGTGACAGAAATCAAGGACAAGTTCACCGTCTCAACATGTTCAAAACATTCTACGCTGTGAGAAGGTGACACAGAACGAAAACAAATAAGAAAAATTATTATTAAAAAGAATTTTAGTAAATTGGTCTGATAAGAAAGGATAAGAAAAATAAACTCGAAAAAATCTTTACAATAATTATTTTTTTAATAATTTTATAAACTTGGTGGAGACCTTTATTTATATTAATTCTATGCCTTTAAAACAAGTTAATTAATAATATGAGATTATTAAAAAATATAATATATATAAATTAATAATATGGGATAAATAAAAATAATAAATAGACAACATGGTCTTTGAAAATAGTCTTCTTTGGCTTGTTATGTATTAATCCTTTCTATTTGAGAAAAAAACTCATCCTCGAGTTTATGCTTAGATAAAATAAATTCTTATTTGGAAAATAATCATATAAGTCTATGACTTTATAGGTTTTTGAGATCCCTTGATCATCTAACAAATTTAATAAACTAGCTCCTGGAGTCAAATCAATTTGGCACTAAATATCTCTCATGGGTGAAAGTCCATCCGATAACACTTTAGGGTAATCTCAATTCTTCTAATATATCTTAGTTGATTTGAATCTTTACTTTAGATGACTTTTTTCCCTTCATAATAAGAGCATAGTGTTTCTTTAGAACTAGCAATAGAGTTAGATTTGATAAAAAAAAGACTTCCCCCTCCACTTTAAAAGTGTTATATTTATCTCCCTTTTTGTTAATTGATAGAATGGTAATTTTCTTTCCATTCTATCAAAATACATAGATATTCTTTCTTCTAAGATAAGTTGTATTCGCATCGTACTACCATAACCCACCAATTAGCACATGACACACATATGTCAACTACTTGACATATAACTTCCTTTCTCATAGCTTTTCCCAATTAAGAGAGGAATTCTACAAATCTCAGGTTACAGTGACAATTGAGTCTTCTTTAATTCACCCTAGCTTGTATGGTGTTGGATAAGTTTCTGCTTATAATTTAAAGTGCATCACTAGTGATTTGGATATAATATTATCACAACTACCATTGTCTATAATCAATGCACAGACTTTGTTATTAACATTATATTGAAAATGAAAGATTTTGAGATGGATCTTCTTACCTTGAGGTCAGTAATAATCTTTTCACAACATATACAACATGTTCCCTTCTTCCTCTATTATTTCAGTATTATCAATATCATCAATCGTATTATCTCGGGTATCTCTTTCTTCTTCAAAGTCAACTTTATAATATGTAAGATTAATAATCTTATGAGCATGACACTCGTTGGAACAAGCTTTCCACATTTGAAATGCTTTCCAATCAGAGGTTGAGCATATGAATTGTTTATAGTTAGGATATGCTTAGCTTGCATTATTGCTCTTCTGATATTTATGTCTTGATTTGTAGGTTATATTGACTCAGTCACAACTTGCTTCTCTTTCTTAATAACAAGTTGTGTTGTCATAGTAGAGATTTGTTGGGTAGTAATTGGAGGTCGAATCAACAACATTTTAGCCTTTAATGTCATATTGTGAGCTTTATCTATTATCCATATTAGAGTTAAAGATATTCTATCTTGAATTGTAAAATATAGTCTATTAACATACCTTGATGTATGTCAGTCTTCTAACTTTGATAAGTTATATCTAGTTGAAAGGCATAAGAATTCATTAATATACTCAATTATAGATAAGTGCCTTGGATACAGTTTTAATATTGTTTGAACAATAGTTATTCATAGTCTAGGGATAGGAATCTTTCTTTGAGAAGTTGCTTCGTCTTTTGTGATGTTTGTATTGGTGTCTTTCCTTGTCTTCTTTTGTTATTTTGTAATGTATCCCACCAAGTTGCTATACCTCCTTTCAATTAGTATATAACAAACTTGACTTATTTGTGATCAGGGATATCTATTACTTAAAAGAAGTTCTCTATTTCATAATTCTAATTAAGAAAATCTTTAATATTGAGGTCAGATCCAATACCCACTAGGGGAGGATCCATTAGGGTTTGACAGGGGACCTCTATAAATAGGAGGAATTCAGAGCCTCATAGGCTAAAGTCTTTGCTTGCCTCTCCTATTCTCCTCCCCCTCTCCACCTCAGAGCAGGTCTGGAGTTTTTGAGGAGCGTTGTCACAGCCCTGCTATGTGGATCACCGCTAGAGAGGAGGACGCTTGACCTCCTTCCCCCTCTCCTAAAGATATGCAAGGAAATAGGGATATACAATCTCTTTAGGTAACACAATCTACTCTATACATAGTTTTAAGTTTCGCGAATTTTGTGCACTAATCTTCGCACGACGACGAACATCTCTTTGGGAATAGGGGATTTTGTTTTCTTGTTCTTCCGCTGTGCATGTGATGTCACCCCCGAGATTTCCCAACAGTGGTATCAGAGCTAGGTTGTTCGTGCGAATGATTGGTTTTGAACTACGTGTATTGTGTTTTAGAAGAATTTTGACGCCAAAATCATTGACGCAAAAACAAGGGCAGCAATAGTTGTTGCCCTCGATCTGCGTGCATGCAGCCACCTACAGCAGTAGTGGCAGCCAGGCAGCACAGCGCCAGCGCATGCGCAAGCGTTGTGCCTGCAGCAGCCGGTCGACGGGGCTGGTAGCCCGCGGGCAGAGGTGCCTACAGCTACTTCTCCCGCGGGGTGAGGCGCCGTGGGGCAGCGACGCCTGTCACCGCTGCTCCCGCGGACGAACC
>LVTN01000522.1:53678-68159 GCA_001649415.1 Musa itinerans | reverse complement strand
TATATATATATATATATATATATCTCAAGCGATTGTAGAAATATTAGAATAGCCCTAAACATCAGCCTTTGGTTGGTATAGAAATCACTCTCAATCTTATCAAGTATAAATAATTTATTATTTTATTATTTAGATGAAAATAATGATAGAAAAAATAACAACGCATAAAAATGTCATCGATCTAAACCATCTAGTGTTGTTTAATTCGGGCTAAAATTGTTACGATGTTGTTCTCTGAAAAATATTTCAAGAAAAAAATAATTACTACTTATACTGTGAAACTATATGATATCATATAGGTTTTGGAAGGGGTTATGACTGCAACAAAAAGCTATAATAATATTATAAAATATTTTAGTGCTTAGGAATTTGAGAATCAAACTCTCTTTCTTGCTACTTAACAAATTTGTACATCACCAAATCTTTGAAGTAAAATGAAACTTATAACATATCTCACATTATACAGGACAAAACTTGAAAATAGATGTAGCAAAAAACATAGGATTTAATGAAAGATAGAAAAATATTTTTTAAAAAAAGTAAAAGGAGTACAGCCTATCATTATATGAAAGTAAAAGTGTTTTCTATATACAGGGCCTATATGTATTGGGGCCTTGACCACTATGAACATAAACCATATGAAAACAAAGTCGAGTTTCTATATTAATCTATCTTATTATATTCATTTGTAGGCAGCATATGTGTTAGCAAAAGGGGGTAATCTTACTCTGTATTGAGAAACCTGCTTTGGTATGATGAACTAACAGACAATTCAACCTTTTGTCAGATAAATTGACTATCAGAATTCATGGTAAAAAGGTTGGCAACACAAATTGAATATTCATCACATGCCACAGCCAAAAATGCCTTATTTGTCATATCGATATGTCATTTTAATGATGTTTCATCTGCCCTAGACCTTGTATTTCTTCCTCCATTTGAGTGTTTTTGCATCTTCCATAGATAATCAAATATGATCAATTTGTTAGAAAGACCGGTCACAATGAATTCTTCATAAATAATTAGCTTAATCATCATCATTTTCTTCCTCCAATTGAACATGTTGCAGGAAGAGCTGGGACGCCAGCCAGCCAGCCAGCCTCCTTAAGCTACCTATCTACCATGTTGCTGCTCCATGCCCCAATTCTATGCAAATTATCATTTCTCAAAGTACTCGGATGCCATGTCCTTTACAAGGTGTCAATTCTTCTTATTGACACCAAATTCATGTAAAAACATCCAAATCTCTATGTTTCGGATTTCTTTCCTAATTAGAATGTAGCTTGTTTACTTTAAGCTTCGAGAGAAACAATTTTCATATATCAAATGCGATTATTTGATCGTAAAAAAGTAACTTTCACCACAACAAATTGTACTTGTAGTTATAGTTTTTATTTACATATCACTCCAATTTTAATTACAGTAAATTCTATTACTGTACTTAAAATTTGTGATAATAGATGCCATCGCCAAAAGTGTAATTGTGATTTTTAAAACCACAAGTAAAGGTCTAACATATTAATATGGTGATTCAATTGCAGTAATAGATATTTTTCTCCAATAAATAAAAATCAAGTTAATAATTCATATATCACTATGGATCGATAATTACAGTAATAAATACTTTTATCTTACGAATAAAAATCACAGTAATAATTTAGTTATTAACACGATTATTCACTTGCAATAATGGATATTTTTACCCTCCAAAGGAAAACTACAGTAATAATTTAGCTATTATTGTAATAATTCAAATTGCAGTAATAGATATTTTTACCATACAAGGGAAAACTACAGTAATAATTTAGTTATTATCATGATTATTCAATTACAGTAATAGATACTTTTACCCCGCAAAGGAAAATCACAATCATAATTCACATATTTTTACTATTATTTAATTACATCAATAGATACATTTATCTAATGAAAGATAACCACAACAGTATACAAATTATCATAATATACTAACCACAATGATAGCTTACATTTCACAAAAAGGATGACAAAATTCTTTCATCAACCAAATCAATTTATACAAAAATCATAGTACCAATATTTAAGTACATATGATGTTATGTACAGATGCAAACAAACAACTTTTTCCTTGAAAGTTTTGAGTAGCACAATATCAAAAAAATTATCAAAGAAATCTTTCATAGCTCTTCTCTCAAAGTCAGGCACAAGTGAATAATAATAATTAGATACATAAATATAAATATGAAATCATAAGATAAAAGAAGTTTTTAAATTTTTACCTATATTATCTATTCAAGAAGTTCTTTCATCCAGAAGGATTTGTAATTGAGTTCATATTTCTTCCATATCTTGAGTTTTTTTTTTTTCAAACTTTTTTTTTATGTAGTTGTTGACTTCTCATCTTTCTCATTCTCAACTGTGTGGCCATAAATCTTAAACAATGAGATATGATGCTATAAAATCTAAAGAAGATGGTTCTCTACTATAACATCACACATATCCTAATGTCTATGGTCCTAATTCTTGAGAGACAATATCTTCACTTAATGGAATATCAGTTATTACAAGTTCAGGATGTTGTGCCTTAGGATGCTTCATTTGTTCCTACAATAAAAGTAAATATATTTTTAATAAAAAGGAAAATTAAACAAATAAAAACTAAAATAGTAATGAAAAGATCAAGCTATACATACAGGTTCTCTTGCTATATCCTCGTCCACTAGTATTTTATTTTTTTTTGACTGATAATAAAAATATTATCTCTAGTTAATTTCTTTCCTAGCTTAGCTTCCTAACAAAATATAAAAGACAATATTTTTTTTAAATATAAAAATATATAAAATATTTATGAAAATTTTTTTTACATTTTTATCAATAACCTGGCATAACATTTTTTTTCCCTAAAATATGTGGCATTTTTTTGTTTTGACTTATTGACTTTATTTCTGTTGGTAAGATTATGAAAATATGTTTTAAATACCATAAAATTGACATTAAAAAAATGATACTATAAAAGTCAATATTTACATACACAAAATGATACTAAAATGTTTAACTGAAATGAATTCAAGAGTATTATTATATACCTATCCTTTTTAAGAGTTTTAGTAAATGACAAGACTAATCTACTGGTCTCTATTAACTCTATCAGAAATATTTTTTAAATAATAAGACATGAACTTCGAGCTATCATAATGAATGGATTTTAAGTTACTCTCTCTGTTTCTCCATGTTGAATTAATTGATTATAATATCCACTTAACTATATCTTGACTATCAGGATAATCAAGCTTTGATTACAAATTAATATTATAAATATCAATTAGTAAATAATTACTTGGGATTAAATAACTTAGGTTGTGGCAAGAATCTGCCGAGGGCAGCGATTCTTCCTGTGAGGTCACTGATTGGGAGACCGCGATTCTTCCTGTAAGGTCACTGGTTGGGAGACCGCCGGCGGTGGATTCGCTTCTCTAAAGGGTTCTTACCAGTGGGTTTTTACCCCCGGCGGCAGGGGAGGGTAAAAACTACATAATAAAAAATGGTGACATGTTTTGATCCTAATAATAATTGTTTTAGTGAACAATAATATTTGTCACCAAGTAAAATATCAATTGTCATAATCATAAGATTTTTGTTAGAAAATATAAAAAATATTTTAATTTCATGATTAATTTATAAATTTAATTTAATTATTAGTGATGATCTTTTAATGATAAATTATTTTCATCAATAATAATTTATTTTTGGAGATAATTCTATCAATAATCATCTTTTAATAATAAATATAAATGGATGTTGTGAAAAAAATTATGGTTAGTAATAAGGTTTTCTTATAGTTATTAATCGTACTAAATGATGAATCGTTTAATTTTCTCACACCGGCGACCTATCTATGGTCACAAATGATGAAACTTTCGTAATATAATGTTAATTATAGTGATCCTCGTGCCAATGCCATAGATGATACGTCGAGATTAAGATACAAAAATATAGAGAGAAAATAAAAAAACACATAGTAAGAAATGCTGCTTTCCACGTACTTTTCCCAACTGTAATATTTGATTAATCTATTACTACAGTTTTAAAGCAATTAAAAGTATAAGTTAAAAACTTTCTAATTAAAATACCAGGAAAAAGAGGTAACTACGTGATTCATGAACTGCTTTAATCGAGTGATCATAAATGTCAAAAGTTCATATATACTTTATCATCTCTCTTGTGAAGTTTTTGGGTGTTGTATTTGAGTATATCACGAGTTTGAATTATATATTAACATTTTTTTATAGTATTTAATCAAAAAAATTTATGCCTCAACTATTCTTCACTTGGGATTTATGCACACTAAAGCAAATATTAGGCATTTTCCTAACAATTTAAGTTTTTAGGATTTATGAACACGTGTTAGAGCTGGTCATGAGTTCAAATCCTTAATCTTTTTTTCTTTTCTTAGTGTTTAATTAAAAATATTTTGTCAATTGTCATGTGAGTATAGACTTGCCTAATACGAATCTGATATTGCCGAAATTGCCAAGACTTCACCTTTCAGCCGAAGAACATATCGTTGAACTATAAATCTCTACTGTGGATGATCTCATTGTTAGAATCATAAGACGACAACACAGTGATAAGGAAAGATACATGCTAATGGATTCAGCAGGGGGAGGGGAAGGGGAAGGGGAAGGAGAAGGGAAAGAAACAGATAGCAGCATTCATCACCAATCATGTCAAACACCAAGCGACTCAATATGCATAGTCATAAGAGAACTCGGAGATACCGACCATGGCGCTCAGCACCTGAGTCAGGAGGTAGAAAGCGCCGGCCAACACGACGATGATGAGAACGGCAGTGATGGGGTTCTTCAGCAGCTCAATGATAGGCTGTGATACGGTGTAGATGGCTCCGGTGCTGACCGTGAGCGCGTACAGGACGTACCGCCGGACGTTGTCCCAGAACTCCTCCATCAGAGGGCCTTCGGGCCCCAGGGCCAGAGCCTGGCGCTGCGGGTCGATCCCCATGAGAAGAAGCGCGAGGCCGAGAGAAGCGCCGCCGAGGAGCAACCACCTCGGGAGCTCAGCGTCAGGGATGGCTTCCGCTTTCTCCTTCTCCACGGGTGTCGGGGCCTCGGATTTGACGGTGGCTGCTGTTGGTGCGTGATTGAGGGGTGATGAGTTCGATTGGAGCTTTGAAGGTGGTGGTGGTGGTGGTGGTGATGGTGGTGTAGGGGATCGAACGGGGCGGTGGCCATTCATCGAGATGCGAAGGTGAGGCTTGAGGTGGAGGACGCAGTTCATGGTTGGAACTGGTGACCAAGCATAGAGGATAAGACTCGAGGCATGGTTAACACCTCTACTTGAGTGAGTGGCCGTGTCTTTTTCTGAGGTGGGTCATGTCCTTGTTGCATGAAATTTCTCATATTGTGAAAGTAAATTTGGTCTAATCGATCGAATTACCTCATGTATTTTCAAAGTGCGAACATTCGATCAAAGTCCTACAATCATTAAAACCACAAATTAATTTGTGCATATTCACAATATTGGAAAAGACTGATTGCATGAGTTCATCATCAAATTTCTTGGAATCAAAATCACTAGCCTTTGTAGTGATATCAATATAGCATCTGCTGCAGCAACAGCAGCTCTCCACCGGAACAGGACTCTGTCTCGTTCGTCAGTTGGATCCTTCCGAAACTACTCTTATGGGCCCCTAAGGTCTCTTCCTGTCGTTCGTCTTCTCCATCCCTTGTTAAAAGTATTTGTCTCTATTGAAAGTGGTGCAGTCTGAGGATGCCAGACTAATGTTGGCGATGGTATGATTCGTAGCCATCCTTTGGAGCTTTACAAGCCTCCATCCTGGGCAAGCCTATCCGGGAAGGTCAAAGGCTTGGATTTGTGTAAGGCAGATGGAAAGCTAGAAGGAAAGATTCAGAAAATTCGAGAAAGTTGAAAGCTCATTCTGGAGATAGACCCGTTCAAAATAGAACAAATCTGTATGAAAAATTCTTAAGCATCCCCTATGGGTTTCTTCATAAAGTTCTTTTGAAAATATAGAAAGTATCACCGGAGATAAAGATTATAGTCTTAGCCGTACAATTATATTTTAAATTTAACCAATTCTGATCGAGGGATCTTGGTTTGTAAAAGGGCAAGCGCTAACACTTTGATTTTATAGAGAAAAAGTTTTTGTCCCTTATGAATGGGTGGTTGAGACCCTATAATTATTTGGAATCGGTTTTATTGGGTTAGGTCACTGTGATGTGGAGAGAGCCCAAGTCTTGGCTCATGTACTTAAACCCATTAAGGTTGCATTTTGAGATAGATACATAACTCAATTTCATAACAGTCACAATATAGAGAGAAATTTTTTTAGAGTTTTTTAAATTCATCCAGCTATTTTTCTCTAATGATTGGATGGTGAGATTTTTATTAAATCGTGCTGATTTTTGTTGAAGATATTCTAGGCTTAGTGATCTTCATTCTGAATGGTAGAGATCTGGTTTGGAGGTTTTCTTTATAGGGTTTTAGTTTCTTAAATAACAATTGTTCTTTGATTGTTTTATAACCGATCAATTTACTTTGATTCCTTGTTGAGCAGTATTCAGCCATTGGATTTGGCTGAAATTTTGTCGGCTTTTGGTTGTGCATTCTAAATGTTAAAGATCAGGTTTGGAAGTTTTTTTTAAGTATCTCTTTTGTTGATTCAACAAAGACTATGCTGCTAGTTTTCTACTTCGAACAGTTTTATCTTATTCAGCATTTGGATTATCATTTATGATTCGATTTGGTTGATTTTTGATGAGCATTATCTAGACTAGTGTTTCTTTAATCTTTATAGTAGAGATTACATTTATATATAGTAAATACTCTCTTAAACTTAACATCAGTTATTCTATGTGATTTCTATCGATGGGTATTTGAGTTATGGGTTTTGAATTTGTTATGAAAAAAAATTGTTTGTATATCTTTGCTGTTGTGAACAACATTTTTATAGTGGAGAGTTTGATTTGGACCATGAGAGGTCCTATAGTTTTTATCCTTCATATTGAAGGAGTTTTTCAGGTAAAAAATTATCGATATTATTATGTGCTTGATTGTGATTTAATTGTTCATTGCTCATATACTCAAAATAATGCTCTTAACATATTCATATAAGTGGGGGGAAATTTTTTGATAATTATTGTTTGTATTTGCATATATTTTTATCTATTTTTTCTAACAAAATGATATTATAGTATAGTTATTGTTGTTTTTTCACTTGTTTGAATTATGGAGATTAATTTGGGTAGAATGGTTTGTTTGGATGACACAAACTATCACAAACTGAAAGGAAAGAAGAGAGATATTCTCTTTGTAAAAAAGCTACATTTATATGTATTCTTATCTCAAAAACCCGAGTCTAAAAATGATAAAGAGTGAGATTTTAGCATCAACAAGTTTGTGGCTTTATTCATCTACGGGTAGAAGATAATGTCTTCAATCACATTATTAATGAGACAAAAGCAAATGTAATGTGGCAAAAATTTAAGACTTTGTATGCTTCAAGAAATGACAATAATAAACTATTTTTGCTTAAATATGCTATGCACTTGTAGTTTAAAGAAGGTAGCTCCATTTTTTTATCACTTGAATGAATTTCAAGGTTATTTTGATCAATTGTTTGGCATGGGTATAAAGTTTGAAGAAGAGGCACTTTGACTTTGGTTACTTAATACTCTATCCGATGATTGAGAGAGTTTTCAGATATTTTTGACAAACTCTGCTCTTAGTGATACTCTGACAATGGAGTATGTGAAAAGTGATGTTTTGAATGAAGATATGAGAAGAACTCCGAATACATCTAAATCACACTCAAAGGTTTTGGTTACTGAGAATAGGGAGAGAAGCATGGATAGCGGTCGAGATCAAAATAGAAAAGGCAGCAGCAAGCAAGAGCAAATCAAAGTTAAAGTATAAGATTCTTGAATGTCATTACTTTGGTAAGACAAAGCACATCAAGAAATACTGTTTTGAGTGGAAAAAAGAGAACAAAGATAAGGACAACAACAAGTAAGATAAAAAGGTCAATGATAGTGTTTCCATTATTTCTGATGACCTTACTACTGTTTATTGTGCAGAGGATATCAACTTTACTAAGAATGAAACTAGTTAAGTGTGGTGTTGCCTACCATGTTACATCAAGGAAGGACTTCTTCACTTATACTCTAAGTGATTTTGGAGTTCTGAAAATGAGCAATGATGGAGTGTCAAAGGATATAAGCACTGGAACTGTTTGTTTAAAGATTGACATTGGGACAGCGCTTGTTCTTAAGAATGTCAAACATGCACCAGATGTTCAGTTGCACTTGTTATCTCTATAAGGAGGCTTTGATGATGATGGTTATTGTGGCTCTTTTGGTGATAATTAGTGAAAAATCTAAAGGCCCTATAATTGTAGTTTGAGCAAAGAAATCTTATGGCTTGTATTGGTTGGAGGCTTCTGTCAATACTGATCATGTAAATGCAGTTGAGAGTATTGACTCTTTAGATTTATGGCACAAAAAGTTGAGTCACATAAGTAATGAAAGGACTTGACTATCTAACTAAGAAGAATATGCTTTCAAGGTTGAAAGGTGCAAATCTAGATAGGTGTGTTCATTATTTGGATGGAAAATAGAAAAAGGTTTCTTTCAAGCATTATATTCCTTCTAAGAAAAATGAGCTACTTGAATTGGTTTACTAAGATGTTTATGGATATTTGAAGGTGAGGTCATTTGGTGGTGCACTTTACTTTGTAATATTTATTGATGATCATTTTAGGAAACTTTAGGTCCATGTTTTGAAGTCAAAGGATCAGGTCCTTGATGCATTCAAGGAATATCAAGCTTATGTTGAGAGAGAAAGAAATTAAAATGCATCCACATTGGTAATGGCGGAGAATATTGTGGGTCTTTTGATGCATATTGCAGGAAGCAAGGTATCAGACATTAAAAGACACCTCATAAGACTCCTTAATTGAATGGTCTTGCAAAAAGGATGATGGAGAGAGTCAGTGCTTATGGAAGTCAAATTGCCTAATTCTTTTTGGGGTGAGGTCTTATACATTATTGCTCATGTTATTAATCTAACCCCTACTGTTGCTTTGCATAATGATGTTCCTGACAGTATGGTATGGTAGACATGTTTCCTATGACCACCTATGTGTATTTGGTTGTAAATATTTTGTACATGTCCCTAAAGATGAGAGATCCTAGTTAGATTCTAAAACAAGGTAGTGCATCTTCATTGGGTATAGCCGAGATGAGTTTGGCTATAGATGTTATAACCTAGTTGAAAAGAAGCTTGTTAGAAGTCATAATGTGGTTTTTGCAAAGGATCACTCTATTGAAAATATTGGCAATATAGAAAAGGCAGAGCCTCAAAGGAATGATGGTTTGATTGATTTGGATCCTACTCCTGCAGTTGATTGGGGTGATGCACAAAATCATGATCAACATGATCAAGGTGAACATGAAGTCAGGTGGATACTCTTATTGGTGAAATGGCTAAAAATAAACTATCGAAAGCTGCTCTCAGAAGGTCTACTAGAGACCGAATGCCTTTCGCTCGGTACTCACCTAATGATTATGTTCTCTTAACAAATGGTAAGGAGTCAGAATACTATGAAGAGGCTATTAAGAGTGAGCAAAAGGAAAAATGAGCTATTACAATGAAAGAAGAAATATAGTCTTTATATAATAATCATACCTTTGAATTGGTCAAACTTCCTAAAGATAGAAAAGCCTTGAATAACTAGTGGATTTACAGTGTGAAGCATGAAGATAATTCCTCTAGTCCACGAGACAAAGCTAGACTAGTGGTTAAAGACTATAGTTAGAAGAAAGATATTGATTTTGGAGAGATTTTCTCACCTACGGTGAAAATGTCTTCAATTCGAGTTATTTTGGGTTTGGTTACAAGTCTTGATTTGGAAGTTGAGCAAATAGATGTAAAAACAACTTTTTTTCTATAGTGACTTAGAGGAGAAAATTTACATAGAGTAGTCTAAAGTTTTTGTGGTGAAAGGAAAAGAGAATTATGTTTGTAAATTGAGAAAGAGCTTGTATGGTTTGAAACAAGCACCTAGGCAATGGTATAAGAAGTTTGAATTTATTATGGTTTAATAGGGCTACAAGAAGACTACTTATGATAATTATGTTTTTGTGCAAAAATTCTCTGATAATAACTTTGTTATATTATTATTGTATATTAATGACATACTTATTGTACGTCCTGACTCCTCAGGATTGATAATTTGAAGAAATAGTTGAGTAAGTTTTTTGTTATGAAAGACTTAAGGCCAGCTAAGCTTATTCTTAGGATGAAAATTATCCGTAACAAAAAATACAATAAGTTATGGCTATCTCAAAAAAAGTACATTGAGAAGGTGCTACAATGGTTCAACATAGATAAAGCTAAAACTTAGTACACCTCTTTCTCCATCCTTTCGAATAAGTGTCAAACAATCTCCTTCAAATGAGAAAGAGAAGGAACACATGCAAAAAGTTTCTCATGCATATGCAATTGGTAATTTGATATGTGCAATGGTTTGTACTAGACTAAACATAGCTCATGTAGTTGGTGTGGTGAGTAGATTTGTATCTAATCTAGGCAAAGAGCATTGGAATTCAGTGAAATAGATTTTGAGATATCTCCGGGATACTTTTAGTTTGAAACTTTACTTTGGATTTGATAAACCTATTCTTATGGGCTATATAGGTTTTGATTTGGTAGGAGATGTTGATTCTAGAAAGTTTACTTCTGATTATATGATTACCTATGAAGGGGGAGTTGTGGCATGTCAATCTAGGTTGCAGAAATGCATTGCATTATCCACTATGAAGGTTAAGTTTATTACAGTTACAAAGACTTACAGATGAAGAAATTAATAAATAACCTTGGATTTACATAAAGGAAGTATATCTTCCATGTGATAGTCAAAGTGCAATTCATCTTAGTAAGAATCATACTTTCCATGATAAATCAAAACATATTGATGTGAGGTATCATTGGATACGGCATATTTTAGATTCTAATCTATTTGAACTTAAGAAATATATACTAATGATAATTGGCTTTGATATGTTCACTAAAGTTTTACTAAAAACAAAGTTTGAAAATTGTCAGTTGGTTGCCAATTTGGCAAATTTCTCTATATAGTCATGAGGGGGAGAATTGTTGGGTTAGGTCACTCGAATGTGGAGAAACCCCAATAATAAATATTTTGACTCATGTACTTAAACTCATTAGGGTTACATTTTGAGATACTGATGATACATAACTCAATTTCATAGTAGCCACTATAGAGAGAGAATTTTTTGGGTTTTCTTAAAATTCATCCAACAATTTTTTTTTAACGATTGGACGATGAGATTTTTATTGGATCATGCTGATTTTTAGTAAAGATATTCTAGACTCAATGATCTTTATTATAAATGGTGGGGATCTGGTTTGGAGGTCTTCTTTATAGGGTTTTGGCTTCTTGAATAGCAACTATTCACTGATTGTTTTGTCACCAATTAATTTACTTTGATTCCTTACTAAGTAGTATTCAACCGTTGGATTTGACTAAAATCTTGTCAATAGGTATAAGGCTTCTAGTTGTGCATTCTGAATAGTGAAGATTAGGTTTGGAGGTCTTTTAGGTACCTCTTTTGCTACTTCTATTAGTCATAGGTATCATATAAGCCAATCATGTGAGTGATGACACGTGTGACTTAACACGTAATCTTTTTTATTATTATTATTATTTGGTATTTTATCACTTTATATTGTCTATTACATGAATATATTGTGATGCCTATGGACCTGTGCAATGGGAATCAGATCATGATGAGATCACGATAATGAGATCGATTTACCTTTAAACATAGATCCTAAATAATCCCGATCATAGGTTACTCGAGAGGGACATCGAGATAACCGGACAGACTGGTATGCTATATTCCCATCCATATGATGGATGTAGTTGGTCTCATAGCTGCTCGTGTGGGGACACTAGGGATATAGTACAAGTACTCATTGGAGAATGAGTTCACTGATTGATCTGCTCACAAAATGTTGGATGGTTGACGATACCTTATTGTCAGACAGCGATTCTATCATCCTAATGGTGTATCTAGTCCTTAGACTTGATATACTAAGGATGTCCTATATGAGTACTCCGCTCTTTGATACAAGACTTATAGGTATGAAGATTCTAGATCTAGCACAACCGGTTAATGGAAGTGGTAGCCAACCTTACGATGGCTATTAAGTGTCAATAGAGGATCATCCGCTCTCGGTATCATATGAGAAATATCTTATGTATTCTTGCTAAGATAAATTCCTAGCCAAGGTCATTCGAATTAAGAGAGAAAGAGTTCTCTGGGAGAATCTAATTAGAGCGAGACTTAAGTAGAAACTATATAGGCCGAACAGTACCATGCCTAGTATACGGTCTCTAAGGTATTAGATGGATGAAGGACTATAGGTACATAGTAAATGAGGATAGATAGGACCAAAGAATTGGATTCTCATGTATCGTCTGAGGATTATAGCGTAATGGCCTAGTACGTCCGTATTCGATGAGTCGAGTGAATTATTATGAAGATAATAATTCATTGAGCCAAAATGAGTTCTGATAGATATGACTCATGGCTAGCTCGATATTAGGCCTAGAGGGTCACACACATATGGTAGGCATTGCGACGAGTAGAGGTTCGGATATAAGATATCCACTGGAGCCTCTATCTTATTAGATATCCAATAAGCCCTTGAATTATTGGATCCCATTGATGAGATCCAATAAGAGCTAATAAGATATTATTGGGTAAAGACCCATTAATCTAAGAGGTTTGGATAGTTGGATGAAAATCTAGTACCAAATATGGTAGGATCCATTAGGGTTAAGTTGATAGGGGGCTTCTATAAATAGGAGGGAATCAAAGACCCATAGGCTAGAGGTTCTTTTTGGCTACCTCTTTCTATTCTCTTCTCTCTCTCCTCCTTATATTACAACTCCTATTTGGAGTGTGTGGATAGCAAGAAGGGACAGCTCATTCTTGATTGCATGATGCATGCGAGGAAGAGTTTTGAGCAGCAATTTGAGGAGCATCCTCGTAGTCCCTACAGTGTGGATCACCATTAGAGAGGAGAACAATTGACCTCATTTATCCTTTTCTACAGATCTGTAGGTGTCTAGGGATATATGATCTCCTTAGGTAATTCTCTTATACGTAGTTTTTTGGTTTTACGGGTTTCTATGCACCAACTTTTGCATGATAATGAAACCTTCTTTTATGTAGAAATTTTGGGATTATTTTTATATTATTCCACTATGCATATGATGTCCCACCAGATTTCTCAATAGTGGTATTAAAGCTAGGTTGCTTGTGCAAACAATTGGCTTTTAAACTTCGTGTGTTGTATTCAATCGCGTTAAAATTGTTTTGCATGATTATTGTAATTTTTTGTTGTAGTTTTCAAATTAGTGCTGCACCTTTTCAAGCTGTTAAGTGATGTTTTAGATAGAGTTTTTAATGTCAAATTTATTGACATAAAAAGGGATGAAAGGGCAGCAATTATTATTGCCCCTTTGATTGGCCGAAGGCTGCTTGCAGCCTTAGCCGAGAGCTCCACTTTATTGCTCTCAGCCTGGCCAAAATTAGAAGGAATGAGAGCAGCATGGCTGCCCTCAACCTACTGCATGGAAGCCCCTGCAGCCAAGTTTCTTGGTTGCAAGGAGCACACCTAGCGGCCAAGATTTCATAGTCGTAGGGGTTGCCCATGTGACCAAGAGTTTTGGCCGCATGGGGCACCTACAGCCCATGGTAGCACTATAGCCATAGTTTCCTGGCTGCAAGGGACACCTTGGTGGATAGGGTTTCCTAGCCATGCAAGGTAGTCTAGTGGCCTAGGATTCCTAGTTTTCAGGGAGTCTCTATATGGTAAGATTTCTTTGCATAAGGACTACCTGCCATATGGGGCACCCTATGGCAGGGGTTCCCAAAATATTATATATAATTAATTAAAATATTTTAATTAATTATTATTATATAGCAATCCTACATGGTGATGTGTACATGTGACGTATGATGTGGACGGATGATTATGGATCGAGTGATGTGTGTGTACATGTTATATGATTATTATTATTTTTGAGGCCTACGAGCCTCCAATTTATTTCTCATTTATTATGGGTCTACATGCCTGTGATTAAGTTGTAATTACATAAGGAGGCATGACGAGAGCGTGTAAGTAATAGTGGAACCCATGAGGTCAAGATGGATGATCGTAACACATGGAGATGCGTCGAGATCACAATGGAACCGATGAGGATGAGATGGATGATCACAAGGCATAGAGATGTGCCATTGCACACATAGATCTTGATGTGAGTGATCAAGCTCACTGGCTCAGGTTTGATCACATTAGGATATGGTCTATAAGCATCTGGTGTGACAACTCATATGATGTGTAATTGATTATACACCTGCTATATATATA
>LVTN01000522.1:33079-53522 GCA_001649415.1 Musa itinerans | reverse complement strand
TATATATATATATATATATATATATATATATATATTTGCATGCAATGTACATATATATTAAATATGTATGTGTGTGATATGTTACATTTGGAGACCATATCAAAATCCCCTCTCTCGATAATATTAAGTCGGTAAATGTGAGATAATTAGATTGATCCACGTGACCTTTTATCGTTGTAGGTAGGGATCGAGTCATGACGTAGGTTGAGTTGGTCGAGTCCCACGAAGATCACCTATGTCATGATTCGCTATCTTGCTAATGACATAGAGATGTCATTGGTGATATGAGGACATAGTATGCTTGGTCGAGTCCCTCGAGGGTATATCATTGAATCAAAATTATCTTGTAATGATGGTGTTGACTTAACTGAACATCATGATTGATTGAGTCCCTCGAGGCCATGACGGTTTGGAGGCCAAACAGGATGAAAATCATAAGGAGTTGTGATCGGCAAGAGTTGTCTACCTTTTAGGCTTAGTGTGATTAGTTGAGTCCCTCAATGTTACACTAAGATACTGATTAGATCCCGATCCCCACTAGAAGTTTACCGGAGACTTCTGTTTCACGTGTTAAGGGTATCGCGTGACCCACCAGAAAAATAATGGGAGTAGATTGAGATAGAAATCCATATCTTATTTGTTTATTTTTCTATAAAATCTGCATGTTATTTATTTCGGATACATCTTTATTTTCAGAAAATATCCATTTCAAATCCCTTACGTGGCATACTTGATATCAACTGCCTCATTGGTCCGAATTATACGGATTGGTTTCGCAATTAGAGAATTATTCTTACGATGGAGAAAATTACGTATGTCCTTGATACAATGATGCCTACGCCCGAGGAAGGGGCAAGCGAGGATAAGATCGCTAGCTACGTGAAGTACATAGATGACTCCACTCTTGCTTAGTGTTATATATTGGGCTCCATGACTCATGAGTTACAAAGATAGCATGAAAAGATGGACGCTAGATCCATTCTCCTATATATCTATAAACTGTTTGAGGAAGAGGGAAGGACTCAATGATATGAGATATCTAAGAGCCTCTTCCGCGCTAAGATGACTAAGGGGATACCGGTTCATAACCATGTTCTAAAAATGATTAAGTGGATAGAAAAACTCATAAGTCTAGGAATGGTCCTAGAGGATAACCTGTGTGTGGATCTTATGCTTTAGTCCCTACCAGATTCATTTTCATAGTTCATAATTAATTTTAATATAAATAAGCTTGAGGTGACTCTCCTTGAGCTCCTCAATATGTTGAGGGAGGCAGAGAGCACCATAAAAAAGAAGCTGATTCTCTATACTGGTGAAACCAGAAAGAAGAGAAAGGTAGAAAAATCCCTTAAGAAGGGCAAGGGCAGACTAGGTAAAGCAAAGGTTGCTAAGAAGGACCTGACGAAGGATAAAGGCTAGTGCTTCTACTACGGCAAAGATGGGCATTGGAAGAAGAACTACAAAGAGTACTTTGTAGAGAGGGTGAAATAGAAGCATAGAGAAGCTTCAGATATATTCATGATTAGTCTCCATTTTTTAGACTCTTATGATAACACATGAGTATTAGATACCAGTAGTGCTTATTATATTTGTAATTTATTATAGGTTTTGGCAAGACCTTGGAGATTAGCGAGAGGCGAGATGAACCTCAAGATGGGAAATAGAGCAAAAGTTGTTACAATAACTGTTGGCGATGTCACCCTACATCTACTTGGTGGAGCTATTATTGCATTGGATGCATATTATTTTGTTTCTTCTATTATCAAAAATATTATTTCCATTTCATGTTTGATAGTTAGTGGATATAAATTAGTTTTTGAGAATAATGGTTGTTCAATAATATTAGATGATGAGATCATTATGAGAAGAACATTACATAATGGTTTATTTATACTAGACACTACTCCACATATCATGAATGAATGTAAGTGTGTCCAATAGGAAACGAGATGAGGTGAACAATATATACTTGTGACATTGTAGGCTAGGTCACATCCATGAGGGAAGGATTCAAAAGTTGCTAAAGGACGAATATTTATATCCATTCGACTACGAGTCATATGCAACTTGCGAGCCTTGTCTTCGTGGAAAACTGACCAACTCTCATTTTAGTGGAATTGGAGAGAGAGCCACTGGGCTGCTAGAACTCATACATAGCGATGTATATGGACCTATGTTAACTTATGCCATAGGTGGTTACTCATACTTTATTACTTTTACTAATGATTAATCAAGATATGGACATGTGTTCTTGATGAAGTACGTCCGAGGTCTTTGAGAAATTCAGGGAGTATAAGAATGAAGTAAAGAATTAGACTGAAAAGAGTATTAAGACTCTTCAATTAGATCGATGAGGTGAGTACTTGAGTATAGAGTTTACCCAGTTCCTTAAAGACCATGAGATTCTATCCCAATAGATACCTCCTTATACATCTCAGCTCAATAATATATCTGAAAGAAGGAATCATACACTATTAGATATGGTGCGGTCTATGATGAGCTTTGCTAACCTACCCATCTTATTCTAGGGATACGCCTTAGAGACTATAGCTTACCTTGTGAACAGAATTCTAATTAAGTCGGTAGTGTCTACACCATATGAGATATGGAAGGGGAAGAAGCTCGATCTTAAGGTTGTTAAAATTTGGGGCTACCTACCCACGTTAAAAGACATAACCCTGATAAGTTGGAATCGAGGACGGAGCGGTGCAAGTTCATGAGATACACCAAGAAAACTTGTGGGTATAATTTCTATCATCTTGAGGACCAAAAGGTCTTTGTAGCCATGAAAGCAGTGTTCCTTGAGAAGGAACACATTCTTGGTGGAGAAAGTGAGAGTGTGATAGAGTTGAGCGAGGTTGGAGAACCTAGCTCGAGCACCACTCCACAGCCCAAGTCTATTCAGGTACTTAGCACACAAGTTCCGACTTTACATAGGTCCGACAGATTATCTCACCATCCAAAGAGATATATGAGATATATTAGAGGAGAGGATGTTGAGGATATTGATCCTCAGACTTACAAGAAGGCTATTACGAGTATAGACTCCCGGAAGTGGCAAGAAGCCATGAATTTTGAGATGGATTCCATATACTCCAACAAGGTTTGGAATCTAGTTGAAGCATCCAAGGGTATTATACACATTGGTTTTAAATGGATCTTCAAGAAAAAGACCGGAGTAGATAAAATAGTAAAGACCTATAAAGCAAGGTTAGTGGCTAAAGGGTATCGTCAAAGGCAATGTATTGACTATGATGAAACCTTCTCACCTATAGCTATACTAAAATTCATTTGAATTTTATTGGCTGTTGCAACACACTATGATTATGAGATCTGAGAAATGGATGTGAAAATCACGTTCTTCAATAACAACCTCAAGGAGGATACAACCTAAGGGTTTATGTCCAAGGACTACCCAAATAAGGTGTATAGGTTGCTTAGGTTCATTTATGGACTAAAGCAAGCTTCCCGAAATTGAAACATAAAATTTGATGAGGCAATTAGATCTTATGACTTCGTTAAAAACGAAGATGAATCTTGTGTATATAGGAAGGTAACTAGAAGCACTATCACCTTCTTGATGTTATATGTGAATGACATCTTGATCATTGGGAATGATGTAGGAATGCTATCCACAATAAAGGCTTGGTTATCTAGACACTTCTCCATGAAGGACTTAGGAGAAGTATCCTATATCTTGGGGATTCATATCTATAGAGATAGATCTAAGAGGATTCTTGGTTGTCCCAGTCCAAGTACATAGACAACATTGTCAAAAGGTTTGACATGAAAAATTTTAAGAGAGATCTCATATCGATGAGATATGAGATATCATTTTGTAAGAGTATGTCCCCAAATACTCTTGAAGAAAGGGCGAACATGGATACGATACCCTATGCCTCAATGACAGGGTCTATCATGTATACCATGCTATATACCATGCCTAATATAACTTATGTTCTGACTATCATGAGCAGGTATTAGGCGGATCCAGGCTTAGAGCACTAGAAAGCAGTAAAGTGTATCCTTAAGTACTTAAGAAGGACTAAGGATCTTTTGCTGGTATATGTAGGTAGTAGCCTCAGGATTGAAGGCCACACAGACTCGAGTTTCCAATCCGATGTCGATGATTGCAAGTCAAATTTAGGGTATGTGTACACTCTGAATAGAGGAGCAGTATGCTGGATGAGTTTTAAGCAAGATACTACTACTGACTTGACCACATAGGCAGAGTACATTTTGCAGTAAAGGCAACAAAGGAGAGAGTCTAGATAAAGAAGTTCATCATAGATTTAGGAGTTGTGCCGAACAGTAAGGAGCTGATTCCCTTATATTATGACAACAATGGGGCGATTGCTCAAGCAAAGGAACTCAGGTCTCATCAGAAGTCTAAGTACGTTTGAGGAGGTTCTACCTGATTAGAGAGATCGTGACCTGAGGAGATGTAGCAATGGAAAGAGTTTTATCTGAATATAACATCGCAGATCCACTAACAAAATTATTATCTCAAATTGTCTTTGAGCGTCACAGGGGTCTGATAGGGATTAGACACAGAGGTGATTGGCTTTAGGTTAAGTGAGAGATTTCTAGTCATAGGTACCATGTAAGCTAATCACGTGAGTGATGACACATGTGACTTGACATGCAGAGTATTGGATCTCCATCCAACTATCCAAACCTCTTAGATTAATGGGTCTCTACCTAATAATCGCTTATTAGCTCTTATTGGATCTCATCCATAGGATCTAATAATTCAGGGGCTGATTGGATATGTAATAAGATAGGGGCTCCAACGGGTGTCTTATATTCGAATCTCTACTCGTCGCAACGCCTACCATATGTGTATGACCCTCTTGGCCCAATATCGAGTTATCGTAAGTTATGAGTTCACTAATTGATCCGCTCACGAAATATTAGATAGTTGATTATGACTTATTGTTAGACAGTGATTCTGTTGTCCCAGTGGTGTATATGGTCCTTAGACTTGAGACACCAAGGATGTCCTGTATGAGTACTCTACTCTTTGATACCAGACTTATAAGCCTGAAGGTTCCAGATCTAGCATAGTTGATCATCGAGAGTGATAACCAACCTTACGAGGGCTATTGAGTTTCGATAGAGGATCATCCACTCTCGATGTCATGAGAGGAATATCCCATATATTTTTGCTCAGACAAATCTTTGGCCAGGGTTATTCGGATTAAGAGAGAAAGAGTTTTCCGAGAGAATTCGATTAAAGCGAGACTCGAGTAGAAATTGTATAAGTATGAGAATGATAATACCATATCCAGTATATGGTCTCTAGGATATTAGATGGATGAGTGACTATAAGTACATGGTAATTGAGGACAAATAGGTCCAAAGGATTAGATTCCCCTATATCGTCTAGGGACTACGGCGTAGTGGCATAGTACGTTCGCAGTCGATGAGTCAAGTGAATTATTATGAAGATAATAATTCACTGAGCTAGAAGGAGTTTTAATAGGTATAACTTACGATAACTCGATATTGGGCCAAGAGGGTCATACACATATGGTAGGCGTTGCGACGAGTAGAGATTCGAATATAAGACACCCGTTGGAGCCCCTATCTTATTACATATCCAATCAGCCCCTGAATTATTAGATCCTATGGATGAGATCCAATAAGAGCTAATAAGCGATTATTAGGTAGAGACCCATTAATCTAAGAGGTTTGGATAGTTGGATGGAGATCCAATACTCAATATGACAGGATCCATTAGGGTTAAGTTGACAAGAAGTCTCTATAAATAAGAGGGAACCAAAGACCCATAGGATAGAGGTTCTTTTTTTATGTTTCCTCCTATTCTCCTCTCTCCCTCTTCTCCTCATACTATAGCCCCTATTTGGGATGTGTGGATAGCAAGAAGGGGCAGCCTCTTCTTGATTGTGTAGTGTGCGCGAGGAAGAGTTTTGGACAATGATTTGAGGAGCATCTTCATTGCCCATGTCATGTGGATCATCGCTAGAGAGGAGGACAATTGATCTTTTTCATAATCTTCTATAAATTTGTAGGTTTTTAAGAATATATGATCTCCCTAGGTAATTCTCTTACGTATAGTTTTTTGATTTCATGGGTTTCTATGCACCAACATTTGCACGACGATGAAACCTTCTTTTCTACGGAAATTTTAGGATTTTATTTTTCTGTTCTTCCATTATGCATGTGATGTCACCTCAGATTTCCCAATAGTGGTATCAGAGCCATATTGCTCATGCAAAAGATTGGCTTTTAAACTGCGTGTGTTGTGTTCAATCGTGTTGAAATTATTTTGTGCAATTGCTACAATTTTTTGTTGTCTTTTTCAAATTTGTGCTACATCTTTTCTTGCTATTAAGAGGTGTTTTAGATAGATTTTTTTGCTAATTTGATGTGTTTAACTATACTGTGATTATGGTAAGAAAATGAGTAGAATATTTAGGTTTGATTATTATTGGACTAATAACCATCATCTTAGGAATATAGTTAAATATATTTGAAACAATTCTTGTAATACTAGGTGTCACTGTGAGCAGATCCATAGTAACCTTAATACTCTTAGGAGGTTCATTGACAAATGAAATAAATTAAATGGAAGCTTGGAGCATAAGATCAGGGAGACTTATAAAGAGAATAAGGTTTAAGTCTTAGGATAATCTTTCGGGATAATTGAAGGGGAAGATAAAACTTTGATTTATTTTCATAAGAAAATCTTAACCCTTAATCGTTAACTTAATTAGTGATGCACTAAGGCTAAAAACTTAATGGGTGGGGGAAGGTGATCTTAACACTAAATTTTTTCTCCAATTGGGTGGGAATAAGATAGGGGGAGAATTCTCCATCCAATTGTAGTTTGTGGTTATTATTAGTTCAGCATAAAGAGCGGGATTCAGATGACATGGCGACCACCCAGATCCGATAACAATGAAAATCCTAGGAGAATATTTTGCTTATATCATGGAATATTATCTCGAGCCTAACTTGCTATAAAAGCATATTAATTTACTGTTATCCATGTCAATTACTATTCATCTATGACTCTACTTTCCACTTTGGCTCTAACTTGAGTATCGACGGGATCAAATCAAACACTCCACTTGATTTTGGTCTTCTTATATATTAATTTTCAAGCGAGCACTTGAGTCATTTTTGGACTCCTACACATATAGCATAGAATCGAGTTGACTGACAAATGTATCATCAACAACCATAGCTTTAGGTGGAAAGGGCATTGATATTGTTAACTATTTTGTATTATGAGTTATATATCAAATGGGAGACTTAATAAGAGCCATTAGAATATTCTTTTGGAAAATACTACCAATAAGATTTAGGGATGATATAAAGGATACTTAACTCAATAACTTAAGCTTAAAAGTTTGTCCTTATTAATTCTATTCTTAAGCTAAAAGGTTTATCCTTATTTTGTTTATTCTTAAGACAAAATAACTTACCATAAGGATTTTTTAAGATGTTGGGATTAGGGACCTAAAGATAGTTATGAAACTAGTTGGGCTAAAAGCATCTTACCCATTCTAAGTTAGGGTGAAGGTTTTTACTACAAAATATGGTAATTGGCACCCTTTGAATCCTTATCCTAAAACTTCTGGATCCAGATCTATTTTCATCAGAACCTTTGAGAATATTAGGAAAGGGTTTAGAAAATTGATTGAAAATGTTTGATGCTCGGATATCAAACATGTCTTTTAATAAATGACCTATCTTTGTCGATGTATATGATGAGGTTGAATTTGAGTTGCCAATTTGATTGTGGGTTATGAATGGAATTTACATCTCCTTGATGTTGTGATCCATCATCCTTTCAGAGATAAAATCCTGAAGATCCAACAAAATCCTTGAGCTCTTGAGCAAGACAGATGGGTCTGGACCCCCTCGACAAATGGGCAAGCTTTAGCTGTTCGCCGAAAGAACAAGTACGAGGCTGGGGTGCCCTCCCAAAGTTAAAGTTTTCCCACGAAAGCTCTTGTGGAAGCGATTGCCAACCTCGGAATTGTTTGCGAAAATTCATAGATCACAAATAGAAGTGTGTCCAGTTTGTAAGTTGTATGAGGGATTCCATGAAGCATTTTCTCTTTAATTGTACAGTTGCTAGAAGATTACCGGAGTTGGTGGAGCATAATTTCAATTTGAAGTTTCAAATGTTTGACTTCTGGCACCAAGGAGAGCATGGATGAATGAAGGATCAAATTTACCCAGACAGGAGGCTTGGTCGTTGCGTAGTTCCATAGGAACTTTCCTGTGGATGCATGGGCTCAAAAACCAAAGGGGTCGTATTTCGCCACCATCTAAGCTGCCTGTCTTCCATTGCTACAAGGTGATGGCCTATACAAATGATTTTTGTCAAACCCAGACCCTTATCCTATAGAGGAGGATGAGAAGATTATTATCGGTGATGGCTCATTCTTGTATTCATCTTTTACTGGAGGTTTTGGTTATTTTGTACAAGATAAGTAGGGAGTGGTCATCGCTACGGGATGTGGCAATTGTGCGGCCAAGTAGGCCAAGTGCAAGGCGATTGAGCTGTCTATCCGCTGCTTTCAACACAATAGGTTGTTTTCTTACCCACAAAAAGGGGAAAAAGAAGAAGAGAAAGAAACAGGAAGATGATGATGATATCTGTTTGAGACTAAAATGCAAGTAAGAAATTAGAACTAGGGTTTTGTTGATGTATCTAAAACATCACTGTTAACCCACAGCACACCCTGGAATTAGCCATTTGTTAGCAGAAACCAGCAGCATAATAATGGAGGAAACCACAAGTGTGGCTCTAATAGCTTCAGGAAGCAAGAAAAGAGATGGAATGACAGTTACGAGACAGCCAATTACACTGTTAAAGAGATCCATCCACCTTCCATTCCTATTATGTCTCGGCAGCTTCCTCTTTGTGTACTCCGTTTTGGATGCCTGGCAAATTTGCATCTCCATGGGCCAAACCATGCACTGAATTGCCTTGAACAACTTTCTCATTTGTCGCTGAAGAATTCTTGTAGCTCTCTTCAGATTCCTCTGGCTTGGCAACTGTGATGCCCTTCTCTATCGGTTCCTGTGTTTCTAGCTCAACTGTATTAGTTCGTCCATCGACTGAATGCGTGGAAGTCGTTTGATTTTGTGACGCCGTGACATTATTTGCATCCCACTTAGCTGTCAGGTTGGCCGTAGCTGCAACCCCAACTATGGATACTGCAGTAGAATTCTTCAGAAAATTGATCTGATTTGTCAAAAAAGATGTCGAATTTGTCTGCAATCGAACTACATTGCCCGTCAAGTTTGTTGAGTGTCTCTCGCTGTCTGTTTGGTTGTTGATGACACTCATGATAATTAGATCAGGCTGCTGCTGCTTCTTGTGAGTTTCAGATTCGCCGCCGGTGGTCGTTTTTTGAGGAGACACAACTCTCGTGAAGACAGTGTTGTTATTTGAAGGCTCACTTCCTTGTGGAATGGCAGTCGAATCATTTCCTGTTGAATCATCAAGCTGAGTGAGAGCACTTGAATTTTCATCTTGAATCTCTCCATCTTTTGTCTCTGTTCCCTGTGATCCAGTCTCATCCGGGTTCCTCGATCCTCCATCTTCAGATTCCGACACTGGCTCGTTCGCTTGAGGCACATGAGCCACAGCACTGGATGCATCATCGCCCTTAAAACTCCTCTCCCGTGCCTCCTGCAACCCATCTTCGTGCTCTACTTCTTGGATGATATGGACCACCTCACTGGAAGCATCATCACCTCTAAAACTCATCTCTCGAGCCTTGTGCGACGCCTCTTCATGATCTCGATCTTGAAGACCACCCACTCCCTTTGTTCGATCCTCCTTGTTCCCTTCTTCATGAGCAGCAGTAACTTCTTCTCCATGCTCAGATTCCCTCTGGGATCCCTCTTGATCTTTTCCGTCTATCTCGTGATCTCCAGCACCGCTTTCCTCTTCATCACCGGCTTCTTCACGCCTGACTTCATGCTCTACCTTCTCATCATCTTCTTCCTCGATCTGTGACTCACGTATAGGTTCTGTCTCGACCGTGTGCGGGAGATACTTCCTGCCAAAACTTGCGAGGTCAAGTCGCTTCTCCCCGCCCTTGAATGAGAGCTTTGACACCCTTTCCTCGTATGCCTTCTTCTTGTCGTGAGAGTGCTTCATCTGATAGAGCAACCAGACGCAGATGGCAACCAAGAGGCAGACGTGAAGAACATTCTTCGTCTTGAAGCACCCTTTTCCTCTCTGGTTCCTACTGGACACCTGCCTCAGCATGGTGCTTCTCCTCCACAAGATCTCTCAACCTTGGAGTGCCTGTCCACAGGGAGAAAGAATGACCTCAGGACCAGAGCATTGCATCTGATGCGATGATGGAATGTGGGGTGATAATGATGTGCGCATCAAATACCAAAGGTGCACAATTCTTCTTTGGCTTTCAAGCACAAAATCATCTCAAGTTCATAAAGCAAACAAACATGAATAACCCAAAACATTTGTCTCTTTGTTCCACTGACTGAAGATCTCCAGTATACATATAAGAGGAAACAAAAAAGAAGAAGAAAAACACCTAAAAATGAGAAGGGGAAGGGGGAGAAAAAGGAAAATTTTCTCTTATTTCGAAATCAGATAAAATCCAAAGTTTCCACGGAGAAAATCCTTCCTATATGTAACATTAAAACCCAAAGAGAAGCAAGAACATACGAACCTCAATGAGGTAGTCTCAGGTCTGCAGCTGCTGCTGCTGTTGACGGAGAAGAGAAGAGAGGATTTAATGAGGGTTGCTGTAGTCAAAGGTTACACATCTGTTTAAAAGAAGAAAAAAAAAGGGTTACACATCTGTTTAAAAGAAAAAAAAAAAAGGGTTACACATCTGATCCGTCTCTCAGAAAGGGAGGCTGTTGCAGGAAGTGTGTCAATGTTTAGCTTCTGGAGGGATCAGATCTAAGATCACACAGATGGAAAGAGACAGACTGGGACAAGACTGGCCTAACTCACCTTTGTGGACGTTGACATCCACCAGACTTGGATGGGGTGCAAGTGGGGTCTGTTTATTGCAAACCAAATTAGTGGATCCATCCCAAATCTGAACGAAACTGTTTCCAAATCTGTCTTTAATTGTCTTAATCTTCTTAAAGATTATAGTTGATTAGCTGTTTGTCAGATTTCTTTCACAACAGCCTCTGAAGAACACCCGATGTAATGTTTGAAATAATTACCATGGTAAAATAATCATTACAACAACACATTTGCGTACTGTTTGGAACAATAAAGTTAAGTAGAATGACCATCTGAAATCAATTCAGCACTTCAAGTTAAATCTGATCGTTTTATTGGACAGCAGAAACGAAAGGCCCATTTCCTGGTGATGCAATGGACTCACTCATGGATCAGCAATTCTCTAACAAATCAAACTCCATTGACACGGCAACGCATCGATGGGCTTCTTTCCAATCACATCAACCCAGAGTCTCGCAAGGCGTGACACAAAATGCCAGCTGAGACAAAAGGCTTATCATGAACAGAGAGACTTGTTTTGGGAAACGAGCTTCCGAATCTTTTGTGGCACACTAAATTAAGCTTGCCAAGGGCATACGTTGACCTGAACCCATCACGGACCAACTTGGTAATGTCCTCCGGTCAACAGTGGACTCGACGTGCCAGGATTAGACAAGTACAAAGCATGGATGATCCAACAAAATTGGTCAAATTATAATATTGAGCATGGATGATCCAGCAAGGTCGGACAACCTCGCGCACTGAGACATGCAGATTTTTTATGGACACAGTCGAGATGGACGTTTTTATATATACATCAAATATTGGGTAATTTATGAAAGAAATCCCCTCATAGTCACCTTTTGTAGGAAATCACTTCTCTGTTGAAAATTATTGGATGGTTTTTTTTCATGAATTGACATATATACCCTTAGTTTTTCTAGTTGATATAGTTAGGTTGCAAACAAATCTAATAGGATTTTTTTTTGTTAAACAAAACTAGTTTGGTACGAAAATTCATAATGAATAGGTTCAAATCAAAATTTCTAAACCCCTAATTTAACTTTCCTCCTCCATTTTTTATCTCTCTTATATTTTTTTAAAGAGCATATACTCTGATAGGGAGCTCTCTCACCTGAAGCATTCATATTAAGTAGAGGAACCTCTCTTATCCTAGGTGCCCTTCCTAGCTAGGGGTATCTCGCTTATGTGAGATGTCCCTATCAAATAGAAGAATCTCTTTTTACTCTTACGTATCATTTTGAAGTTAGGATAACTCATTTATCGGTACACAAGAACGGACAAGTAATCAATAATAACTATAATATAATATTAGAGGGTTCTTTTTGTTGGGCTGATAGCCCATATGTTCAACCCATACGGGCTTTAACAACCCACAGCCCACATCCCTTTCAAGTGAAACCCTAGATCTAATAGGGGGTGTGGTGGCTATGATTTTGAGGGAGAAAAAACTACAGTAACGAGAAAAAATACTACAGCTACGTGATTCCGAAAAAGGAGGAGAACAAGGCAGTAAAATAAGAGAAAGAAAGGGAAGAAACACAAGGACAATGCAGAGAGACTATTTTCAATCATCTAGACAGTGTTCTCATCTAAGGTTAGATCAAATCTATAGTAGATTCTTACTGTAATTACTTAGGGAGAATATAGATATTATGCATAGTGACGTGATCCTTGTATCTTAGTTATTCTCTTATGATTGTTGCTAGGGTTTTGGGCAAGATTGAGATTTGTATATTTATTATTCTTATAGTAGATTATCTCTAGTTTGCCTCGTGATTTTTACCCATCATATTGGAGGGATTTTCCACATAAATTTTGGTGTTCTATTTGATTGTGATTCCATTTAATTCTGCTGCGTGTTATGGCATACTAGTATTTGTTCATATATAAAAGTTTATTTCTTTTTATATCCCATCAACTAGTATCAGAGCAGGGCTTTAGTGATTTAATTTTGTACTTGAACATGGAGGCCAGTAATGTTTTTCGCATGATTAGTTTAAATGGAAATAATTGGATAATATGAAAACCAAGAATGAAAGATCTCTTGTATTGCAAAGATTTGTATGGACCTTTGTAGGGAGATAGGGCAAAACCCACAACTATGATAGATGATGAGTAGAAGAGGTTAGATTGAAAAATAGTTGGGTTTATTCAACAGTGGCTTGATGATAGTGTCTTTCACCATGTTTCTACTAAAATTTCTACATATTCTCTTTGGAAAAAGTTGAAAAGTTTCTATGAAAGAAAAACAATTGGCAACAAAGCTTTCTTGATCAGAAAACTTATAAACTTGAAATATAAAGAGGGTGCTTCTATTGCTGAGCATTTGAATGAAATGCAGAGTATCACTAATTAGTTATCCTCTATGAAAATATCTCTTGATAATGAGTTGCATGCATTGTTACTTCTCAGTTCATTGTTAGAAAGTTTGGAGACACTGGTGGTTTCCCTCAGTAATTCTGTGTTAGATGGTGTTGTTACCATGAGTCAAGTAATAAGCAATTTGTTAAATAAGGAGTTGAGAAGAAAAAATTTAGCAACATCTCATAATGATTCATAAGTACTTATCTCATAGAACAGCGGAAGGTCAAAGTCTAGAAGTAGTTTACGCATGGGTAGAAGCAAGTCAAGATCAAGAAAAGATATTATTTGCTACAATTATGGTGAGAAATGACATTACAAGAATCAATGTAAGCAACCTAAGAAGAGCAAGAAAAAGAGAAAAGAAGTAGAGTCTACAGAGTCAAAAGATAATACTACAACTATAGTATAAAATGGTGATTATTTGATTTTGTCTCCTTTTGATGATATTTTTTCTTGTGTATGTCAGGATCTTGAGTGGGTTGATTAACATAGGTGCTTCTTATCATGCTACATCATGGAGGGAGTTTTTTGCTATGAAAATTTTGGTGTTGTCAAGATGGGCAACTATGATACGACAGACATCATTAGCATGAGTGATATGCATATGAAGACCAACCTTGGCTGCAAGTGATACTTAAGGATGTGAGATATGTTGTTGATTTAAGGCTGAATTTAATTTTAGTTGGAAGACTAGATGATGAAGACTATGATAGTAGATTTTACAAAGGGCAATGAAAGCTCAATAAGAGTTCTCTTATTGTGGCTAGTGGAAAGAAATGTCACACTTTGTACAGGTTGCAGGCCAAAGCTTATGGTGAGCAATTGAATGCTACAAAGAAAGACTTCAACATAGAGTTGTGGCATAGGCGATTGGGACACATGAGCGAGAAGGGGCTGTAAGCTCTTTCCAAGAGAGAGATATCGCCAGATCTAAGAGGTACATATTTGAACCCTTGTATTAATTGTTTGGCTGGTAAACAACATAGAATTTTATTTGCTAGTCCTGCTTTGTCTAAAAAAATAAATGTCTTAGACCGTGTTTATACAGATGTATGTGGTCCTTTGAGAATAAAAATTCCTAGTAGATCTATTGATGTTCCTGGTATAAGTGGTGCACTTATTTTATCACTTTTATAGATGATTTTTCTAGGAAAGTTTGGGCCTATGCTATGAAGACCAAAGATCAGGTTATTAATGTCTTCAAATAGTTTCATGCCAGAGTTGAAAGGGAGATAGAAAGGCAATTGAAATACATAAGATCAGATAATGCTAGTGAGTACACAGGATTATTTAATGATTATAATAGGTCACATGAGATCCAACATGAGATGACAGTTCCTGGTACACCTCAGCATAATGCTATTGCAAAGAGGATGAACCACACCATCATGGAAAATATCAAGTGTATGCTTTCACAAGCCAAGCTACCCAAAAGGTTTTGAGATGAGGCTTTAAGGACTACAGTTGATGTGATCAACTTGTCACCATATGCAGCCCTAGATGGTGATGTTACAGAGCATGTATGGTTAGGGAAAGATGTTTCTTATAGGCATTTAAGAGTATTTGGTTGTCATGCATTTGCACATATTCCAAATAATAAGAGGTCCAAGCTAGATGGTAAGACTAAATAATGTATTTTTCTTGGCTACTCACATGATCATTTTGGTTATAGGCTTTGGGATCTAGAAAAGCAGAAGGTGTTTAGAAGCAGAGATGTGGTCTTCTTTGAGGATCAAACATTTGAGGATTTAAAGAAGAAGGCACCAGCCAAGACTTCTGCAGAAGGATTAGCAAATTGTGACCCAATTATTCCTCCACTATATCAGGGTGATGAGGGAGATGTGTAGGAAGATAGCGTAGAGCCTCATGTTGAACTACTTGTAGGACATGTTGAGTAAGAAGAAGTTGGAGAGCAACTTCCCACAGAACCTCAATTGAGAATATCTTCTAGACAACGTCAATCTTCTAGAAGGTACTCTATAGATGAGTATATGATGCTTACTGATGCAGGTGAACCAGATAGCTACCAAGAAGCAGTTGAAAGTGAGCAGAAAAAGAAGTGGTTAGTTGCTATGCAAGAAAAAATGGATGTTGTTCAGAAGAACCACACTTATGATTTGATGCTACTACCAAATTGAATGAAGGCCTTGAAGAACAAGTGAGTTTTTAGGTTGAAGACTCAAGAATATTGTTCTCAACCAAAGTATAAAGCTAGATTGGTTGTGAAAGGCTTTGGTTAAAAGAAATGTATTGACTTTGAAGATATTTTTTCTCCTATTATTAAAATATCTTTTATCCGTGTTGCTCTTGGTATTGCTGCTAGCCAGGACTTGGAGGTTGAGCAGTTAGATGTGAAGACAACTTTCCTTCATGGTAATTTGGAGGAGAAAATTTATATAGAGCAACCAAAAGGCTTCAAAGTCGAAGGTAAAGAGAACTTTGTCTGCAAGTTGAGGAAAAGCTTGTATGAGCTAAAGCAAGCTCCAAGACAATGGTACAGAAAGTTTAATTCATTTATAACTGAAAATTGATACAAAAGAACAGATTCAGATCATTGTGTGTACATCAAACGGTTTGGTGAGGATTTTATTTCTCTTACTTTATGTTGATGACATGCTTATTCTTGGGAAAGATATATCTACAATTGACAGGTTGAAGAAGGAACTAAGTGAGTCTTTTACAATGAAGGACATGGGGCTGGCAAAGCAAATACTAAGCATGCAGATTTCCCATGACATGAAAAATAAGAAGATTTGGTTGTTATAGTAAAAATACATCAAGAAGGTATTGGAAAGGTTTAATATGAGCAATGTAAAGCTAGTTGGTTCTCCTCTTGCAGGTCACTTCAAGTTGTGCTCAGAATAGAGCCCATCAAGTAATGAGGAGAAGGAGAAAATGTAAAAGGTTCCTTATGCTTCAATAGTTGGAAGTTTAATGTACGTGATGGTATATATGAGGCCAGACATCATATATGCAGTGGGTATTACTAGCAAATTTCTAGCAAATCTAGGCAAATAGCACTAGGGAGTAGTGAAGTTGATTTTTAGATATCTCAATGGGAACTCTAAGGTTTGTTTAAGCTTTAGAGATGGATCACCTATGTTAATAAGATACACAAATACACATATAGCAAGATATATAGATACAAGGAAGTCCACATCAAGTTTTGTACTTACATTTACAGGGGGAACTATGTCATGGCGATCTAGATTGCAAAGGTGTATTGCTCTCTCTACCACAAAGGTGGAATATATTGTTGCTATAGAGGTTTGTAAAGAAATATTATGGATGAAAGAATTCGTACAAGAATTGTGGTTGAAACAGAAAAATTATGTGGTGCATTGTGACAGCCAGAGTGCTATCCATTTGTATAAGAATTCAACCTTTCATTCCAAGTCAAAACATATAGATGTCAAATACCATTGGATTCGAAATGTACTTGAAGAGAAGCAGTTGCAGTTTCAAAAAATTCATACAGAAGACAACGAAGCAAATATGTTGACAAAGACTTTACCAAAAAAAAGATAGGAGATATGCCGACAGCAGGTTAGTATAGCCTCACATTGAGGAGTCATGGGACATCCTCCCTTATGGGCTGAAGGGGGAGGTTGTTTGGCTGACAACCCATATGTTCAGCCCATAGTGGGCTTTAACAGCCCATAGCCCACACCTCTTTCAAGTGAAACCTTAGATCTAATAAGGGGGTGTGGTGGCTACGATTTCGAGGGAGAAAAAACTACAGTAACAAGACAGAATACTGCAGCTACGTTATTCCAAAAAAGGAGGAGAACAAGGCGGTAAAACAAGAGAAAAAAAGGGAAGAAAACAAGGACAACGCAGAGAGACTGTTCTCAATTATCTAGGTAGTATTCTTATCTTAAGTTAGATCAAATCTACAGTAGATTCTTGCTATGATTACTTAGGGAGAATTTAGATATTGTGCACAATGACATGATCCTTATATCCCAGTTATTCTCTTTTGATTATTGTTAGGGTTTTGGGCAAGATTGAGATTTGTATATTCATTATTATTATAGTGGATTATCTCTAGTTTGCCCCGTGGTTTTTACCCTTCACATTGGAGGGTTTTCCACGTAAATCTTGGTGTTCTATTTGATTATGATTCCATTTAATTCTGCTGCATGTTATGGCCTGCTAGTATTTGTCGATATACAAAAATTTATTTCTGTTTATATCCAAACACTTTTTTTTCATGTTTACTTATAATTGGGATTGCACATCATCAAACATAGCAGACAAAATACATGCTTAATTTTATAATGTGCTCACGCAAATTTTGCTTTTATATATATTTTCTTTTGGAGTATGATTTAGGTTGGTACTCAATGAAATTACTCTTTTAATTTTCTTATCTCATAACAAGTAGTTAATCATAATTTTGTTGAATCTCGGATTTTGATTATGAAATCAATTGATGAAGTTATGATCTAATGAATGTTTGAGTGACGCAGGACTAACTTCAATCATGGAAAGGCAAATCAATTGAAGTAGAAGAATTAGATGTTTGGTCAAAATAGATCATGTCAGAAATTGGACGTTGGGCCGAAGGATTGGTCGACATGCCGGAAGATAGACTTTATGCCATGAGTTCGGGCATCGGGCCAAAAGGATCAGACACTATGTCATAAGGATCGGATGTCGTAGGAGGTCAATATGCCAATGGATTAGGCAATATATCGAAAGAGAGGATGATGTATTAAAAGTTCGGACGAAGTGCCGGATAAACCAATGACATGCCGGACAACATAGGATTCATGTTTATAATCTTTTTTATCTTCATTAAAGTAGTTTAGGTTTTAATTGAGTTAATTTTGGGTATAACCATGCTAACTTGATTAGGAGCCCATTGGGCCTGAATCAGGGCTGAATTGGGCTTATTGGAAGGCTAATTCAGTGACTTGAAGTTGGACCAAGCGGTGGCACGGCTAAGCCAGGCGGTAGAACTGCTTATGAGTTGGAAAGTACAAAATGTACTTTTCTATAAAATCTGGTACCATGTCAGTGATGGTACTGCTAGTGCATAAGGTGGTAAACGATGGTATTGCTTAGTGCAGGCGATGGTACCGCTAGTACCCTGAAAACCTGGAGATTTAAATTTTTAGCTCCTTTATAAAGTCATTTGGGACCTATAAATATTTCACTCATTTTTTCTTAGGATAACAAGAAAAAGAGTAGAAAGGAGAAAGAATTCTTGAAAAAAAAGTATGTAAACTCTTTTAAGTCATTGAGTCTCTTTCTCCTTGGTCTTAGAAGTCTTCTAAGGGATGAGTGAGGTCTAATTGTAAAAGAGAGGTGTGAATGTTCTCTCCTAAGCTTATGAAAAGGAGAAAGAGTTATAACAAGGGTAGTTGATCTTCGCTCATTGAAAAAAAGATTAGTGTGAAAGCCGGTGGCCTCGAATGAAGAGGAATCAAGAGTGAATATAGGTCGGGATGACCGAACCACTATAAATCTAGTTTGCATTTTGTTTGCGCATTTTATTCTAATTGCTTATTGATTTAGTTGCTCACTACTTTTACTCACATTCCAAGTTAAACGTATTTTTGATACGGGTTTCATCTAATGAGTTTTCAAATCGTAATTTTTTTAAAGCACTAATTTACCTCCCTGTCATTTTAGTTCATGTTGGGAAATCTTGGGGAGTGACATCAGATGCATAGCGGAAGAATAGAAAACAAAATCCCCAATTTTCAAAGATATGTTCATTGTCATGTGAAGATTGATGTGCAAAAATCTGTGAAACAGAAAACCACGTGTGAGATAGATTGTGTTACCTAGGGAGATCGTATATCTCTGAATCCCTGCAGATCTCTAGGAGAGGGTGAAGGAGGTCAAGAGTACTCCTCTCTAGTAGTGATCCACACAGCAAGGCTGCGATGACACTCCTCAAAAGTCCAGGCCTACTCTAAGGTGGAGAGGGGGAGGAGAATAGCAGAGGCAAGTAAAAGGCTCTAGCCTATGAACCATTGATTCTCTCCTATTTATAGAGGTCCCTTGTCAAATTAACCCTAATGGATCCTACCATATTGGGTATTGGATCTCTATCCACCTACCCAAGCCTCTTATATTAGTGGATCTCTATCCAATAATCTCATATAGGCTCTTATTGGATCTCATCCATAGGATCTAATAATGTAGGGGCTTATTGGATATCCAATAAGATAGGGACTCCGGCCATATGTGTATGACCCTCTAGTCATATCCGAACCTCTAGTCATCGTAATGCCTACCATATGTGTATGACCCTCTAGGCCCAATATCGAGCTGGCCATGAGTCATAACTGTCAGAACTCCTTCTAGCTCGGTAAATTATTATCTCTATAATAATTCACTAGACTCATCGACTGCGGATGTACTAGGCCACTATGCCGTAGTCCCCAAATGATGCAGGGGAATCCAATCCATTGGACATATTTGTCCTTAGTTACTGTGTACATATAGTCCCTCATCCATCTAATATCCTAAAGATCATATACCGGGCATGGTGTTATCAGATCAATACAATTTCTATATGAGTCCCGTTCTAATCGAATTCTCCTAGAGAACTCTTTCTCTCTTAATCCGAATGACCCTGACTAGGGATTTGTCTAAGCAACAACACATGAGATATTTCTCTCATAACACTAAGAGTGGATGATCCTCTATCGATACTCAATAGCCCTCGTAAGGTTGACTGCCACTCCCGATGATCGACTGTGTTAGATCTGGGACATCCAAACCTATAAGTCCGGTATCAAAGAGTGGAGCACTCATACAGGACATCCTTGTTAGGATCGAGGGCACTAAGAGGGGGGGGTGAATTAGTGCAGCGGAAATCTTTCAGCGATTAAAAACAAAAGCTGCGTTCGTTCGATAAAGACTATTTTGATGCAAAAGCCGATTCTAAGATCACTTATGATTAAGTGCAGTTTACGTTCAAATACAGTTTGCGTCAAAGCACAGTTTTACGTCTAAACGCAGTTTGCATCTAAAACGCAGTTTTACGTCTAAACGCAAAACTGAGCTTGGAAACTGAGCTCGGGCGGTTGCACCGCCCAGCCAGAGCTCGGA
>LVTN01000522.1:0-27753 GCA_001649415.1 Musa itinerans | reverse complement strand
CCTGCTGCATGTCTTACTTTCATCGTAGTTAATCCTGCACACTTATCTCAACATATGGATTAGATAACAAATGACAATTGATTTCATCATCAAAATCCGAGATTCAACAATCCTTGGTATCTCAAGTTTAAGAACCAAATACACAACTAGGACTACAGAATCGCTGTATGACAATAAGGCATCATTAACTATCAAGCATTCTGTAAGTGGATCAATCAATAAACTCATTCTCCAATGAGCACCTGTATTGTATACCTAATGTCCCCACATGAGTAGTTGAGACCAGCTGCATCCATCATATGGATGGGTATACAACACACCAGTCTATCCGATTATCTCGATATCCCTCTCGAGTAACATATGACCGGGATTATTTAGGATCTATGTTTAAAGGTGAATCGATCTCATTATCGTGATCTCATCATGATCTGATTCCCATTGAACAGATCCAAGGACATCATAATATATATATATATATATGTAATATTTAATATAAAGTGATAAAATACTAAAATATAATAAATAAAAAGACTACATGTCAAGTCACACGTGCCATCACTCACGTGATTGGCTTGCAGGGCACATATGACTAGCAATCTCCCACTTGACCTAAAGTTAATCGTCTATATGTCTGATCTCCATCAGACCCTTGTAATGCTTAAAGATAATTTGAAACAATGGCTTTGTCAATGGATCTGTAATGTTATCTTCGGATGAAACTCTTTCCACTGCTATATCTCATCGGGTCACGATCTCTCTAATCAAGTGGAACCTCTTTAGAATATGTTTGATGAGACTTGGGTTCTCTTATTTGAGCAATTGTCCCATTGTTGTCACAATATAAGGAATCAGCTTCTCGCTGCCTGGCATGACTCCTAGATCTGTGATGAACTTCTTTATCCAGACTCCGTGCTGCAGCAATGTACTATACCTCTGTGGTTGAGTCAGTAGTAGTATCTTGCTTGGAACTCTTCCAGCACACTGCTCCTCCATTCAAGGTGTACACATACCCTGAATTCGACTTGCTATCATCGACATCGGACTACAAACTTGAGTATGTGTAGCCTTCAACCCTAAGGTTACTACCTCCATACACTAGTAAAAGATCCTTAGTTCTTCTCAATTATTTAAGGATACACTTTACTACTTTCCAGTGCTTCAAGCTTGGATTCACTTGATACTTGCTCATGACACTCAGAGCATATGCTATATTAGGCCTGGTATATAGCATGACATACATGATAGACCCTATTGCTGAGGCATATGGTATCCTATTCATGTTCGTCTTTTCTTCAAGAGTCTTTGGGGACATACTCCTAGAAAGCGATATCTCATGTCTCATCGGTATGAGACATCTCTTGAAATTTTTCATGCCAAACCTTTTGACAATGATATCTATATACCTGGATTAGGACAAGCCAAGCATCCTCTTAGATCTATCTCTATAGATCTGAATCCCCAAGATATAGGATAATTCTCCTAAGTCCTTCATGGAGAAGTGTCTAGATAACCAAGCATTTATTGGGGATAGCATTCCTACATCATTCTTAATGATCAGGATGTCATCCATATATAACATCAAGAAGGTGATAGCGCTCCCACTTACCTTCCTGTATACACAAGGCTCATCTTCATTCTTAACGAAGTCATAAGATCTGATTGCCTCATCAAATCTTATGTTCTAACTTCGGAAAGCTTGCTTTAGTCCATAAATAGATCTAAGCAACCTACACACCTTATATGGGCAATCCTTGGACACGAATCCCTCGAGCTGTATCATATACACCTCCTCCTCGAGGTTGCTATTGAGGAATACAATTTTCATGTCCATCTACCATATCTCATAATCATAGTGTGCTGTAATAGCTAATAGAATTCGAATGGATTTTAGCATAGCTACGGGTGAGAAGGTTTCATCATAGTCAACACATTGCCTTTGATGATACCCCTCAGCCACTAGCCTTACTTTATAAGTACATTTCCATCTACTCTGATCTTTTTCTTAAAGATCAACTTACAATCGATGGGTATAATACCCTCGGGTGCATCAACTAGGTTCCAAACCTTATTAGCCTCCTCATGGCTTTTGTCACTTATCGGAGTCTATACTTATAATAGCCTCCTTATAGATTTGAGAATCAATATCCTCAACATCCTCTCCTCCAATATGTCTGACACATCTCTCAAGAGAATGGGATACTCTGTTGGACCTATGTAAAGTTGAAACTTATGTGTTAGGTACTTGAATAAACTTGGGCTGTAGAGTAGTGCTTGAGCTTGGTTCTCCAACCTCGCTTAACTCTATCATGCTCCCACTATCTCTACCAAGAATATGTTTCTTCTCAAGGAATACCACTCTCTTAACTACAAACACCTTTTGGTCATCAAGATGATAGAAATAATACTCACAAGTTTCCTTGGGGTATCCCACGAACTTGCACCACTCCATCCTTGATTCCAACTTATCGGGGTTATGTCTTTTAACGTGGGCAAGACAGCCCCAAATTTTAATAATCTAAAGATCGGGCTTCTTCCCTTTTCATATCTCATATGGTATAGATAATACTGACTTAGTTAGAACTCTGTTCAGAAGGTAAGTTGCGGTCTCTAAGGCATATCCTTAGAATGAGATGTATAGGTCAACGAAACTTATCATTAACCGTACCATGTTTAATAGCATACTATTCCTCCTTTCAGATACACTATTGAGCTAAGGTATATAAAGAGGTGTCCATTGGGATAGAATCTCATAATCCTTGAGGAACTGGGTAAACTCTGTACTTATGTACTCACATCCTCGATATGATCGAAGAGTCTTGATACTCTTACCACTCTGGTTTTCCACTTCATTCTTATACTCTCTAAATTTCTCAAAGGCCTCGGACTTGTACTTCATTAAGTACATATGTCCATACCTTGAGAAATCATCAATAAATGTAATGAAGTAGGAGTAACCACCAATGGCATGAGTTGACATGGGTCCATATACATCATTATGTATGAGTTTCAGTAGCTTAGTGGCTCTTTCTCCAATTCCACTAAATGGAGAGTTGGTCAGTTTTTCACGAAGGCAAGGCTCACAAGTTGCATATGACTCATAGTCAAATGGATCTAGATATCCATCTTTTAGCAACTTTTGAATCCTTCTCTCATGGATATGACCTAGCCTACAATGTCACAAGTATGCACTGTTCACCTCATATCGTTTTCTCTTAGACACACTTACATTATTCATCTCGTGATAATCTCATCATCTAATAATATTGAATAACCATTGTTGTCTTTGTAACTCAGGAGTTATGGAGCCCAACATGTAACACTGAGCAAGAGTGGAGTCATCAATGTACTTCACGGAGTGAGCGATCTCATCCTCGCTTGCCCCTTCCTCGAGCATAGGCATCACTATATCAAGGACGTACGCGATTTTCTCCGCTATAAGAACAATTCTTAAGTTGCCGAACCAATTCGTATAATTTGGATCAGTGAGGTGGTTGACATCAAGTATGTCACGTAAGGGATTTGAAAATGACATTTTCTGAAAATAAAGATACAACAGAAATAAATAACATGTAGATTTTATAAAATAAATAAATAAATAAATAATCAAGATATGAAATTCTATCTTAATATGCTCCCACTATTTTACTAGCGAGTCATATGACACCCTTAGCACATGAAATGGAAGTCTCCGGCAGACTTTTGGTGGGGATTAGGATCTAATCAGCGTCTTAGTGTAACCTCGAGGGACTCGACCAATCACACTAAGCCCGAAAGGTAAGCAACTCTTGTCGATTATAACTCCTTATGATTCCCATCCTTTTCGACCTCCGAATCACCATGGTCTCGAGGGACTCGACCAACCATGATATTCGGTTAAGTCAACATCATCGTTACAAGATGAGTCTGATTCAATGATATACCCCCGAGGGACTCGACCAAGCACACCATATCCTCATGTCACCGGTGACATCTCTATGTCATAGGCAAGATAGAAAATCATGATATAGGTGAATCTCGAGGGACTGGACCAACTCAACATATACCGAGAATCGGTCCCTACCTATAACGATGGAAGGCCACGTGGGTCAATCTAATTGCCTCATGTTTACTGACTTAATATTGTCGAGAGAGGGGTTTCTTTGATTTGGTCTCCTAATATGACATGTCACACATACATATTTAATATATATCTACATCGCATGCAAATATATATATATATATACATATCTAGTAGGTGTATAAACAATCACACATCACATGAGCAATTACACCAGGTGATCATGGACCACAGTCTAATGTGATCAGGCCAAAGCCAGTGGGCCTAACACTCACATCAAGATCTATGTATGTAGTAGTGCAACTCCATGCCCTGTGATCATCCATCTCATCCTCATCGGTTCCGTCGGCATCTTGACGCATCTCCATGCATTGCGATCGCCCACGAACACAACCGCCCGCTATCGCATCCACACTCTCACTGTGCCTCCTCGTGTGATTACAATTTAATCATAGGCATGTAGGCCCGATAATAAACGAGAAATAAAATGGAGGCTCGTAGGCCCCAATAATAATAATCACATGTACACACATCACATTGGTCCATGATCATCCGTCCACACATCGTACATCACATGTGTAAATCATCATCATGTAGGACTATAAGATAATAATAAAAATATTAATCAATTAAAATTTTTAATTAATTAATATTTTCTGAAATCAAGGATATATAGGAAATTTTTTGATTTATGAGGGATATTTTGATCATTTGGACAAAAGACAAAACTTGGAATTTATGAAATTTCGAGGGACAAAACTATCTTTTGGCTAGTAAACCTTAACACCTCTCTTCTCCCTGCCTACTACAGTTATCGCCACCTTGCCGGCGGTAGCCAGTGCGAGTGCGGCGCGGGGGGGGGCGAGCGTGGGGGCATTGTCCCTACCCGCAAGCGTTGTGCTTGTGGACGGCACTGCCCTTGTGGGCACTACCACCCCCGCGGGCAGTTGTGCTCATGGGCGCAGCACCCACAGGCGCTGTCGCCCTACAACGCCTCAGCCCGCGGGCATAGTGCCGCACTAGTAGGCCAATGCCGCCCGTTGGGGCTCGCTGTTGGCAGCTCACGTGCAGGCCCAACGGCGGCAGTTACCGCTTGCGCCCGTGGGTCCAGCACCCACAAGCGCCACTTGTGTGCAAGTGGCTGCCGTGCCTGTGGCCCTGCCTGCGGGCGCCACTACAGGTAGCCATGCCTGCATGCGTAGTGCTCGTGCATAGGTGGTTGCCACTACAGCAGCCCGTCGATCGCCAACCGAGAGCCTGCACGTAGATGGCAACGCTGCCATCTGTGAGGGTAGCAAGGGCAGCAATAATTGTTGCCGTTTCTCACTTTTGCATCAATGATTTTGTTATCAAAAGCTTCTCCAAAATACAACACACACCATTCAAAACCAATCTTTTGCACAAACAACTTGGCTCTAATACCACAGTTGGGAAATCTTGGCGGGCAACATCACATGCGTAGTGGAAGAACAGAAAACAAAATCCTCAATTCCTAAAGATATGTTCATCATCGTGCGAAGATTGGTATTCAAAAATCCATGAAATAGAAAACCACGTGTGAGATATATTGCGTTACCTAGGGAGATCGTATATCCCTGAATCCCTACAATCTATAGGAGAGGGTGAAGGAGGTCCAACGCCCTCCTCTCTAGCGGTATTCCACACAGTAGGGCTGCGACGATGCTCCTCAAAACTCCAGGCCTGTTTTGAGGTGGAGAGGGGGAGGAGAATAGGGGAGGAAGCAAAAAGCTCTAGTCTATAAACTACTGAAACCCTCATATTTATAGAGGTCTCATATCAACTTAACCCTAATGGATTCTCCCCTATTAGGTATTGTATCTCTATCCAACTACTCAAGCCTATTAGATTAGTGGATCTCTATCCAATAATCTCTCATGGGCTCTTATTGGATCTCATTCATAGGATCCAATAATTCATGGGCTTATTAGATATCCAATAAGATAAGGGCTCCAACGGATATCTTATATTCGAACCTCTACTCATCGCAATACCTACGATATGTGTGTGACTCTCTAGGCCCAATATCGAGCTGGTCGTGAGTCATACCTGTCAGAACTCCTTCTGACTCAGTGAATTATTATCTCTATAATAATTCACTTGACTCATCGATTGTGGATGTACTAGGGCATTACGTCGCAGTCTCCAAACGATGTAGGGGAATCCAATCCATTGGAATTATCTGTCCTTAGTTATCGTGTACCTATAGTCCCTCATCAATCTAATATCCTAGAGACTGTATACCGGGCATGGTGCTGTCAGACCCATATGGTTTCTACTTGAGTCCTGCTCTAATCGGATTCTCCTAGAGAACTCTTTCTCTCTCAATCCGAATGACCCTGGCTAGGGATTTGTTTGAGTAAGAACACATGAAATATTTCTCTTATGATACCAAGAGTGGATGATCCTCTATCGACACTCAATAGCCCTCATAAGGTTGATTGTCACTCCCGATGACTAGTTGTGCTAGATCTAGGACATCCAAACTTATATGTCCGATATCAAAGAGTGGAGCACTCATACAGGACATATTTGGTATCTCAAGTCTAAGAACCAGATACAGCATTGAGACTACGTAATCACTGTCTGACAATAAGGCATCACCAACTATCCAATATTCCGTAAGTGGATCAATCAGTGAACTCATTCTCCAATGAGCACCTATATTGTATCCCTAGTGTCCCCACATGAGCAGCTATGAGACTAGCTGCATCCATCATATGGACGGATATACAACATACCAATCTATCTTGTTATCTTAATGTCCCTCTTGAGTAACCTATGATTGGGGTTATTTAGGATTTATGTTTAAAGGCAAATCAATCTCATTATCGTGATCTCATCACGATCCGATTCCCATTGTATAGATCCAAGGACATCACAATATATACATGCATATATGCAATAGTCAATATAAAATGATAAAATATCAAAATATAATAAGCAAAAAAACTGTGTGTCAAGTCACACGTGCCATCACTCATATGATTAGCTTGCAGGGCACATATGACTAGCAGTTCCTTTACGGTCCTAACAGTTGGTATCAGAGATAAGTTCTCTCAATTGATTTAACACCTAAGTGAGATAAATTACTTTTGTTGGTAATCAAGAGGGTCACTTTATCACTTGTCCTTCTATGTTCAATAAGAAGGACCACGTATTGGAAAATATGAATGAGAATTTTTTTGCTTTCTATGGATTCTAATTTATGGAATGTCATTGAATTTGGTTTTCAAAAATCCTCTAAATCAATGAATAAATGGAATGATTTTGAGAAGAAAATATTTTCATTAAATACTATAGCTATGAATACTTTATTTTATGCTTTAGACAAAAATAAGTTTAAGCGTATTTCAACTTGTGAAACTGCACATGACTTGTAAACTACACTTGAAGTTACTCATAAGAGCACAAATAGAGTTAAAGATCTAAGATTAATCTTTTGGTATGTAGTTTTGAATTATTTTGAATGAAGTCAATCGAAACCATTAGTGATATGTATACCAATTTTATAGATGTTATCAATGGTTTGAAAGCTCTTGGTAAATGTTTTACTAATCTTAAACTTGTTAACCAAATTCTAAGAACCCTTCCAAAAAATTGGGATTTAAAGGTAATTACAATTTAAGAAGCAAATGACTTGAACAATTTTTCTTTTGAAGAACTCATAGTATCATTAATGACTTATAAAATGACTTGTAAGGCATATGATGAATATGAGAACAACCTTCTAAAGAACATGAAGGATATTACACTTAGAACCAAAGAAGACTATTCAAGCGAAAGCTCAAGTGATGATAATGACTTTGAACTCCTCACAAGAAATATTTAAAAAGTTCATAAAATAAGAATCTAAGAATAAAAACGAACTTAAAAAGGACACAATAACTTGCTATGAATGCAAAAGGCCGGGACACTTAAAAAGTGATTGTCCACAATTGAAGAAGAAGATGCTTGCATAGAAGAAGAAGAAGAAAGTACTCAAGGCGACTTGGGATGAATCAAGTACATCAAAAGATGAAGAGCAAACTAATGAAGACGAGGTGAAGAACTACGCTTTGATGACTCTCGACGATGAGGTATGTGACTCACCTAAAATGTCTTTACCTTACAATAAATTACTTGATACATTTTATGATTTGTATGATGAATTTAAATTAATTGATAAGAAATATAAATTGCTAAAAAAGGATCATGTTTCTCTCTTTAGTAAATTTGATAAATTGAAAAATGAATATGACAATTGCATGTTAACTCTTTTCACTAAATGTGAAGAGTTAGATTCATACAAAAAAATATATTATTATAACAAAAATTAAAAAAAATTAAAATTGATAGCAAATCATTAAATATGATTCTCGCTAATAAAGGTCATGTATGTAGAAAGGAAGGAGTCAGTTTTGTAAGTAACACTCAACAAAATCCAACTACTTTTGTTAAAGGACCCACATTACATGTTTCCCCTAAAGATAAATATAATTTTTATAGTAAATGTGGTCATTATGCCTATAAATTTTTATTTAAAAAATATAGCTCGCATAAATTAGTTTGAGTTCCTAAAGGAACCATAAATGTCTTAATGCCAAAAGACAAGATAGATATATCTAATCATAAGGGCCCCAAAGTTAAATGGGTACCTAGAACAAACTCACATTTATTGTAGACATGTTTATAATCGAACGATAGGAGCAAAAGATAATACCTTGATAATGGATGCTCAAGGCATATGACCGGAGATCCAACACACTTCACAAAGCTCACTAACAAAAACAATAACAATAGAAAAAAAATCATTAGAATTAGAATTATTGGTAACAAATCTTTTGGTTAAAGATGTTTTATTAGTTAATAGTTATAATATTGATCTTGATGATTGTCATGACGAAGCTTGGTTTTCGATTTTAAATGATGATATATGGATTTGGCATAGAAAACTAGGGTATACTAATATGAAATCAATTACATAAATTCAAACTAAAAAGAGAATGCATTTTTGTTGAAATTTTTTCTAAAGCTTATCGAGTTTTCAATAAGAGATTGATGAATCTTATGAATCTCTTGAACTAAGAAAATAATTTTGATGATGTTTTTGAATTTTATAATTTGATTTCTTCTCTCCAAAGCAACTTGGATATATCTACTTCCAAAAAATCCTTACCAAAGATATAAAAACATATAGATGCATATCCTATGGAGCGAATCATTGGAGATACATTAAAACGTGTTCGAACTCTCTCTTCATTGAAAAATATTTATTCAAATGCATGAATCGAGAACTTTTACTATTTATTCTCGTATAATTCTTTTATTTTATTAAAAAAAATATTTATCCAAATGAATCATGAATTTTCTCTTGATTTCTCAAAATTTATGACTTAAGATTTCTTTTGAAGATCATTTACTATTTGATCTCCTAAGATTTTTTTTACAATTTATAAAAAAAAGAGAGATTTATCGAAATGAATCATGATCTTGAAATTTGTTTATGGCTCTTTGTGTTTATAACATGTATACCCTATCAAATCAAGCTTATCTTTGATATCTTTCATGTTATGATTTGAACATTGATGTAAATTTTGTACCATTGTATCCTTCCCTTCTTTTCGACAATGACAAAGGGGGAGAAAAAATTCCTAGCTTGCACATATCAAAAGAGAAGCAAAAATTGCTAAGCTTACACGTCTCAAAAGAAAAGCAAAAACTTGCTAGCTTGCACATCTCAAGAGAAGCAAAAATTGCTAGCTTGCAAATCTCAAGAGAAGCAAAAATTACTAGCTTGTACATCTAAAAAAAAGCAAAAAACTTGCTAGCTTGTGTACTTCAAAGAGAAGTAAATCACTTGCACTTTTTCTCATTTTGTTGATGATAAAGGGGAAGAAGTAATGATGATTTGAAGTTATGCCCAAAGTTATGATGATTTGAAATTATGCATGATGCAATGATATTTTAACTATGATTAAAATTATTTTGACTTGAATTCAAAGGTTTTCACTCCTTTTGAATTTGAGTTTGCTTTATTTCAACATATCATATAGACAATGAGAGCTTAGTTAAAACTTTGTCATCAATTGGTTGTCATCATAAAAAAAGGAGAGATTGTTGAATTTCAAATTTTGATGATAAAATCAATTGATGAAATTATGATCTAATGAGTGTTTGAGTTATGTAGGACTAACTTCGATTGTGGAAAGACAAATCGATTAAAGTAGAAGAATCAAATGTTGAGCCGGAATGGATCATGTCAGAGATTGGATATCGAGCCGGAGGATTGGTCGATGTGTTGGAAGATAGACTTCGTGATGTGAGTTCAAGCATCGGGCTAGAAGGATCGAACATTACACTAAGAAGATCAAATGTTACAAGAGGTCAACATGCTGATAGATTGGGCAATACATTAAAAGAGAGGACGATACGTCAAAGGTTCGGACGAAGTGTTGGATGAACCAATGATATGCCAGATAACATAGAATTCATGTTTATAATCATTTATGTCTTGATCGAAGTAGTTTAGGTTTTAATTTAGTTTTGGGTGTAATCATGCCAATTTGATTATGAGCTCATTGGGCTTGAATTAGGGCTGAGTTGGGCCTATTGAAAAGCAATTTAGTGACCTAAAGTTAGGTTAAGTGATGGAATCGCTTGTGAGTGGGAAAGTACGAAATGTACTTTTTCAAAAAACCCAACAATACGATGGCATTGCTTAGTGTCAAGTGGTGGTACCGCCTAGATTGACAGTGGTACTGCCTAGACTAGGCGGTGGTACCGCTAGTGCATACGGTGGTAGGCAATGGAACCACCCAGTATAAGCGGTGGTACCACCAATATCTTGAAAACTTAGGGATTTGAATTTTTGACTCCATTTTGATGTCATTTGGGGCTTATAAATACCCCATTCATTCTTGCTTGGGATAGTAAGAAAAAGAGTAAAAAGAGGAAAGAATTCTTGAGAAAAAAATGTGTAAACTCTCTTTAAGTTGTGGAGCCTCTTTCTCCTTGGTTTTAGAAGCCTTCTAAGGGAGGAGTGAGGTATAATTGTATAAGAGAGGAGGTATAATTGTATAAGAGAGGTACGAAGGTTTTCTCTCGAGCTTATTAAAATAAGAAAAGGTTGTAACAATGATAGTTGATCTTTGCTCGTTAAAAAGAAGATCGATAGTGAAAGCCGATAACCTCTAGTGTAGAGGAATCGGGAGTGAATGTAGGTTGAGATGACCGAACCACTATAAATCTGGTTTATATTTTCTTTGTGCTTTTATTCTAATTTCTTATTAATTTAGTTATTCACTATTTTTACTCACATTCGAAGTTAAATATATTTTCGATATGGGTTTCATCGAACAGGTTTTCAAATCATAATTTTTCAAAAGTACTAATTTACCTCCTCCCTCTTAGTGCATTTACGGTCCTAACAATTTTGACTTAAGAACTATTTTGTAAGCATCATTTATCACTTTCTTAAAGCAGTACTCCAACTCATTACAAACTAGTAAACCTCATGGTAGAGAATCTAGATTATCTCGGAACGTCCAAAAAGTTTGAGTTTAAGATATACTCCTCAAACATGGGAAAGTGGATGACTTTTGATCAAAGGCTTGTCATTCAAGGGCAAAGCTCCATGTGTTGGTGGAATGTTTTGTATACAAGAGGTATCATATATTGGAACTGTGATCCCTACATATTATGGTTTGACCTCGATAAAAATATCTTAGACTATATGTTACCGCCAAAAGAACCATTCAAGTTCTATCAATATGTTGTGACATATCTTGGTGTCACAGATGAAGGGATTTTGACAAACACTCAACACCTCTGCGATCTATCATTTTTTATATGGATGATGACAAAAGAGGGAGAATGGGTCAGGAGGTACCACGTAGAAAGCCTGAATCTTATGGGAAATAACTATTTTCTACCCCTACCGTTCATGGGAGGTAATAAGTTTTATATGGAGATGACTTTAAAGGGGAAGAGAATGTTATGTTATTACCACTTGGTAACCAAAGAGATTATAGAGATCAGTGAGTTGGAGTATCATCGGTTATTGACACCTTGTCAATACACATTGTTAAATTACAACAGCATAGCCGGGATCGATAGCTTAAAATATTGAGTTCGATCAAGCTTATTTGCACTTTGTAGTTTATAAATATGCAAATATAGTAGTTTATTTCTTTTTGTTCTATTATAATTTCACCAACCTATGAAGTGTATCTGACATATTGTGTTGGGTGTACATTTTGACAAGTACTGTTTTGTCTAACATTGTCTTAAATTTTATAAGCTAATAAATCAAATGTACCACCAAAATTACCATATTTCTTTTTGGAGTTTGTCCATAATATACAAGGAGATTGAACTTATGTTGACTAGCATAAGTACATAACTTAGAGACTAGATTAGAATAGATTATGTGTTAGTGGATTAGACCTATAAGGCTCGAGAATGACCCAAAGATCGTCTTCAGCAAAGAAGAAACAAAGTTGCTAGTACCCAAACATGATTAACCTTTATATAAATAGTTAATACTTTAGTACCAAGGCCATGATTGATGTGAGGAAGTATTGGGATTGACAAGTGATACCAAAAGTGAGTGTTTTAGTGGGATAAGGAATTCTAGTATAAGGAGTTCTGATGAAGAAAAAGGACTAGTAATTAGGGTTTAGTTCTTCTATAAATTTCTAATGTATCTTTAGGTTTTGGTAAGGGAAGAGCAAGATGTGAAAAATATTTTTGATGCTCCTGGGTTTTTCTCTAAAATATTTAAAGATGGTTTTTCTTTAGGATTTCTAGAAAGGATAAGAAAAAATTATAAATTCTTAGAATTATTTGAGAGGGTATCTAGGAAAATTTGTGCTCAAGTAAGGATAACTCAAGGGTCTTGTAATTGATTTCACATAGTGAAGAATTTGGTTTCCATGGATGTAGGTAGCAGATGTCGAATCACATTAAATCTTACGTTAACTTTCTAATATATTTTTTATTGTTGATCTCTAGTGATTTTTTCTTGTGCTCTTTAGTTTTTCTTTTCCTCCATAGCAAGTGGTATCATAATCCAAAAGATTTATGTGATCAAGATTCAATAAAGATAAGTGACATAGATTGAGAAGAGTAAGAAGTAAACATATTTTCCCTTTAGGAAGCACAAAAGTGGTCAAAATACACACCAAGAGAGGGATTATTGTGATTAATAAGTAATTTGTGACTCAAGAAGTTAATGTCTCGATGGGACAAGGAATCCTAATACAAGAAGGGATTCTCATGAAGGAATAGAACCTTGGTAATTAGGTTTAATTTTTCTATAAATATCTCATGCATCTCTAAGTTTCAATGGGAGAGAGTAAAATATGAGGAATACCTTAGTTCTCTTAGGTTTCTCTCTATAGTGTCCAGAGAGAGTACTCTTTAGGATTTCTAAAAAGAATGAGAAAAAAGTATAATTTTTTTAAAATATGTAAATTTTTTAGGAATTATTTGAGGGTACTCAAGAAAATTTGTGCTTGAGTATAGATAACTCAAAGGTTTTGTAATTGATTTCACATGGTAAAAAATTTAATTTTCTCTATAGATGTAAGTGAGGATTATCAAACCATATTAAATTTTATATTATGTTTTTGATATATTCTTAGTTGTTGAATTTTCTTTTGGTTGTTGATATTAAATCCAATATCCTTTTGTCTTCAAGCTTCGTGTAAAAGGCAGTGGGTGTTCAAATGGGCACCCACCATTAATTATTTGTTTGTCACATTTGCCTTGATTGAACCAATAGCATCTCCTCCAAGGTAACTAGAATGCTGCAATGGACAATGATGTCAATGAGTGCGTTATGCGTATAGACCTCATTCATCCCAATAAAACTTGTTTTTTTTTACCTTGGATTAATTAATCGGTAGATATGCTTTCTCTAAATGTAACTAGATAAGATTGGCTCCTAATGGTAAGGAGCGCCCTAAATTTATATTGATGAAAATGGGGGAGAATGTATGGCTTTTGTAATAACTTGATGACTTAATAAAGGTTTATGATATTATTTTTGAGAAATCATCTATCCACATCTCATATATAGTGGAAAATAAAAATAAAATCTGATTTCTGAAATTCAAGTACTTAGTAGTTATGTGACGATTGGTGCGTGAGAAAATTGTAAAACCGAAAATTGAAACCCACACATATTATATGAGAAGTGTTACCTAAAGAGATCATATATTCGTAAAATTTTCATATCCGATGGAAAGGATGAAGGAGAACTCATGTACTCCTTTTTTTTTTACAATGATAAAGAGGGATAAAAAATTTCTAGATTGCACATCTAAAAAAGGAAGCAAAAATTACTAAGCTTGCACATCTCAAAAGAAAAACAAAAACTTGCTAGCTTGCACATCTCAAGATAAGCAAAAATTGCTAGCTCGTAAATCTCAAGAGAAACAAAAATTGCTAGCTTGTAATCTCAAAAAGAAGCAAAAAAACTTACTAGCTTGCATACTTCAAAGAGAAATAAAACACTTACACTTTTTTTCTTTTTTGTTAATGACAATGGGAGAGAAGTAATAATGATTTGAAGTTATGGCCAAAGTTATGATGATTTAAAATTTTGATGTTTTGGAATTATGCATGTTATGATGTACCTTGATGATTTAAAATTATGCGTGACGCAATGATATTTTAACTATAATTAAAATTATTTCGACTTAAATTCAATGGTTTTCACTCTTTTTGAATTCGAGTTTGCTTTATTTCAATGTCATATAGATGAGGGAGTTTAGTTAAAACTTCGTCATCAATTGGTTGTCATCATAAAAAAGGAAGAGATTGTTGAATCTCAAATTTTGATGATGAAATCAATTAATGAAGTTATAATCTAATAAGCATTTGAGTAATGCAAGACTAACTTCGATCATGGAAAGACAAATTAATTAAAGTAGAAGAATCAAATGTTGGGCCGGAATAGATCATATCAGAGATTGGATGTTGGGCCAGAGGATTGGTTGATGTGTTGAAAGATAGATTTTGTGACGTGAGTTCAAGCATCGGGCCAGAAGGATCGGACATTACACCTTTTGAACCTCAGATTTTGATGATGAAACCAATTGATAGTATTTATGATTTGATCTGTGTTTTGAGTGATGCAAGAAGCTTCAATCAAGAAGAGACAATTGAAGTAGGAAGTATCATGTTGGGCCAGAGAAAAATATGTCAGAAGATTGGACGTCGAGTCGAAATATCGGTCAACGTATCGCAGAAGGCTTCGGTCCATGGGTTCGGGCATCGGGCCAAGAAGAGTAGAAATTACGCCAAGTAAATTAGAGTTACGGAGGTCAACTAGTCGATTAGGCAATATGTTGCAAGAGAGGATGATACGCCGAAGATTCGGACGAAGCGCCAATAAACCAATGACATGACTGGACAACACTTGATTTGCATTGTAATAGTTGTCTAGATCGAAGTAGGTTTTATGTGTGCAGGATTAACTATGATAGCAAGGCATAAAGCAAAATGAAGTCCTAGAGTCAAGAACGTGATTTCATTGGGAGTTTGAGAGTCCGTTAGAAGTCTAGACGTTCATCGGAAGTTCTGCAGGAACCAGCCGAGAAGTCCAAGAGCTTGCCAAAGAAGCTCGTTGGAACTCACCAAGAAGATCATCGTGAAGTCCAGGAGCTTGCTGGAAGTCCGCTGGAACATTGCCCGAGAGTTCGTCGAAAGTTCGCCGGAAGATCACCGGAAGATCACCGGAAGAAACCAAGACATAGGGATTTGTTTAGCTTAGTAAATGTCTTAGATTTCGTAGTTAGCATGTAATTAGGATTGGATTAGGGGCCAATCTAATTAGGGGCCAGTTGAGCCCATGTAAGGACTATGTTGGGCCCAATGAGAGGCCTAAACAATAACCGAAGAAGTAGCACCATCGTGGCACAGTCTCTGAGACTGTGTCAGGCGGTGGTACCGCCAGTCTGGGTGGTAGTACCGCCCTTGGCAAGGTGACAAGCTGGGGTACCGCCAGACTGGGTGGTGGTACCGCCCAGCGCAGTGTCAGTGTTAGACTGACACTAGCGGTGGTACCACCCATACCTAGGAAACCCAAGATGAGATGTTTTTAGGCTCCAAGTTTAAATCAACTAGAGGCCTATAAATACCCCTCTCATCCCTGGTTAACTACACACATAAGCACAGAGAGTTTTAAAGTGAGAAAACATTATAGAAACTATTTGAGAAATCCCTTCTCTAGCTTAAACTTAGAATTCTATTTAGAGAGGAGTGTGTGTACTTGTAAAGGTTGACTGCTAAACCTGTGAAAATGAGAAGAGGGTTATAAAAAGGAGGTTGATCTTCACTTATTAAAGGAAGATCGATAGTGGATGCCGGTGGCCTCGACGGAAGAGGAATAAGCGGAGTAGATGTAGGTCACGACGACTGAACCACTATAAAATTGGCGTGTTCTCTGGTTTACATTTCTATTGTTGTCATTAACTTTATTGCAAACTATTTTACTTGCTTACTACCTTCAATACATTTATGAACACGTGTTTCAAGTTAAGTTTTCGAAATCGGTTTTCAAGGTACGAGAGATTCGATTTTATTGAATGAAAGATTTTCGAAACTAAATGATTTTACTGCTACACTAATTCACCCCCCCCTCTCTTAATGCCGACTCGTTTCTAACAGTTGGTATCAAAGCCACATTTTTCTCATTTGGTTTAACACCTAAGAGAAATGGCTCTTTTCGGCTTTCTAGAGGGACTTTCTCTCATTCATCCTCCCTTGTTCAATGGGATAGATTACACATATTGGAAAACTCGAATGAGAGTTTTCTTGCTTTCTTTGGATTTAAATTTATGGAGTATTATGGAAAATAGTTTTCGAAGGTCTTCTCTGCCAATGAACCATTGAAATGATTTGGAGAAGAAGACGTTTTCTTTAAATGCTAGAGCTATAAATGCTCTATTTTATGCCTTAGACAAAACTGAGTTTAATTAAGTTTCTACTTGTGAAATGGCCTTTGACATTTGGCATATTTTTGAAATCACACATGAAGGCACTAACAAAGTTAAAGATTCAAAAATCAACTTTTTGATGTATGATTTTGCAATGTTTTGTATGGAATTAAGAGAGACTATTGGAGACTTGTACACCCGTTTTATGGATGTCGTCAATAGTCTAAAAGGAGGATGTCGTCAATGGTTTAAAAGCACTTGGTAGAAGTTTTTTGGATTTTGAACTTGTAAACAAAATTTTACGTTCTCTTAATAAGAATAAAAAAAGTTGAACCATTTACCAATTGAAGAACTTATAGGGTCTTTGATGACCTATGAAATGACGTGCAATGCACATAAAGAACATGAGAACCACATTCCTAAGGACAGGAAGGATTTCGAACTTAGAACAAATAAAGACCACTCGAGCGTAAGCTCAAGTGATGGTGAACTTGAACTCCTCACTAAGAAATTTAAAAAGTTCATGAAACAAAAATTAAAGAACAAAAAGAATGCAACTACTTGCTATGAACGCAAGAAGAGGGAAGAACTTTGGGATGAATCGAGCTCCTCTAAAGATAAGAAGAAAATCAATAAAGGTGAGGTGACAAACTACGCCTTAACGGCTTTCGACGATGAGGTAATCAAAATGTCGTTATTTTACTATGAAATTACTTAATGTTTTTCATGAGTTATTTTTAATTTAGTTTAGAAAAAAAATTTCTTGAAAATTGCATGTTCAATAATGTAATGAAAATGCAAAAAACATTATGCGTTCATGCATACTTTTATAGTGATTACAAAAATAATCATGAAAATTACATGGTTTATGATAAACAAACAAAATAATTTTGATTAAAAATACCTTATGAAATCATACTTAATGTTTTAATGATGTAATAATGCAATAAAATGTTAGACTTAAATCCAATGCTTAAGATAAATCCTATGTATGCTTTTAAGAAGCATTAATGTGTATCATGTTGATTTCGGTATTGTTTCTCGATTTTGATTGAAGATGCTCTATGATTAATGAAATCATGTTTGACTTGAAGTAATAATTTGATATCATGCATAATAAGTTTATATTTCAAAATTATGCATGATGATTCTTGAGATTTATGGATTATCGATTTTTACGGTAGTGAAAGTGGCTTGTTGATCTTTGTCGTAATAAATCTTGCACTTTCATTTTAAACGATGATATTTGCTCTTTCGGTTTTAAACCATGATGTATAGTTTTCATTTGAAAGAAAAGAACATGCATGTATGAAATCAATCAATAAGTTGAAACAAATAGAGGAAAGCATTTTTCTTGAAAACTTCCTTTTTCTCTATCTTATCGATTTTTCACTAAGATATTAATAAAATTATTTATGCCATTTTGAATCTCTTGAAAGAAATGTTGAGATTTTGATGATTTTGACGATTTGAATAAGCTTTATCTTGATTTTTTGAGATTTATAACATGAAATCTTTTATGAATAAAGATCTCTTATTTGATCTCCTATGTTTCTCTTTGCTATTTACTAAAGAGGAAAATAATTCAATTCATGATCTTGATTTTTCGATATTTGATACTTGAAATCTTTCTATGAATTAAGATCATTTTCTCCTTGTTTCTTTTTGCTATCTACTATCTAAATGAATCATGATTTTTTGGAATTATAATTTTTATGATTCATAATGAATTGAGAGATTTTATATGCATGAATTGAGATCTTGTTCTCCTACAAGATTAAATAAATTTTATCTATATTATGATCTCCTAAGAATTATTTTCGTTAATTATTTAAGAGGAGATTTGTTAAAATGAATCATGGTTTCTCTTGACTTCTCAAATTTTAAACTTGATCTTTCGTTTTTGATGATTGAAATAATGATTGGAATATTGATGTAATCATGCATGTAATGATGATTTATATTTTGGAAATATACATGATGATTTGATATTATGCATGCAATTCTTCAACTTATGATAATAATGCATTTAATGATGAAATATTCATGATGAAAAATTGTTTTGACATTCATGACTTGATTTTTCATCTTTGTTATTTATCCTTTGTCATGATTTGAAAATTAATGTAAAGGGAAAAGAATTACAAAGTTGTATTCTTCCCTTATATTTGACAATGACATAGGGGGAACAAATTTTGCTAGAATTGCTAGCTTGTAATATAAAGAGAAGCAAAGAGTTGCTATCTCAAAAGAAGCAAAAGTGCTATCTTGCCTATCTCAAGAAGCAAAATATGCTAACTTGTACATCTAGCAAAATTTATGAACTTGTTTATTTCAAGAAGCAAGAGTTGCTTTCTTGAACATCTCAAAATTGCTAGTTTACATTTTTTAAATTGATGTAAAAATTTGCTAGCTTGCATGATATAGAACTTGCTATCTTGAACATCCTTCTTTTTGACACTGACAAAGGGAGAGATAGCTAGCTTGCTAGCTAGCTTGCACAAGTCAAGAAGATGCAAAAACTTGCTTGCTTACACATTTACAAAGAAGCAAAAATTGTAAACGTACATATCAAAAATTGCAAACGTACATATTGCAAAAAGAGGCAAAACTTTTTAGTTTGCTCATCTTAAAAGTAAAAAATTTGCTATCTCAAGAAAAGAAAATATGCTAAACTTGCACATCTTTAATTATTGCTATCTTGCATAATGATCGAATTGGAAATTATGTTTATTATGCAATGTTTTAAATTTGTATCCTAAACACTTGAAAGTTACACTGCTCCTTTTTATTGATAACAAAGGGGGAGAAGTATGATAATGTTATGCATAAGTTTATGATAACATATTGCTTGGATTTTTAAATACAAGAGTTTATATTAATATGACATATTGATAGGGGGAGTTTGTTTAAACTCCGAGAGTTAAGGTTAACTCCGTCTCAATTGGTTGTCATCATTAAAAAGGGAGAGATTGTTGAATCTCGGATTTTGATGATAAAACCAATTGATAAGTATTTATGATTTGATCTGCATTTTGAGCGACGTAGGATGCTTCGATCAGGATAAGACAATTAAAGCAGGAAGAATCATGTTGGGCTAGAGGAAAACATGTCAGAAGATTGGACGTCGAGCCGGAGGATCGGTCGACATATCTGTTGAATCTCAGATTTTGATGATGAAACCAATTGATAAGTATTTATGTTTTAATCTGTGCTTTAAGTGATGCAGGATGCTTCAATCAGAATGAGACAATTAAAGTAGGAAAAATCATGTTGTGCCGGGGGAAAACATGTTAGAAGATTGGATGTTGAGCCGAAGGATCGATCGACATCTCGACAAAAGGCTTCGGGCCATGGATTCGGGTATCGGGCCAAGAAGAGCGGATATTGTGCCAAGGATATCGAGGTTGCAGAGTCAACTGGCTGATTGGGCAATTGGCCACAAGAGATGACGATGCGTCGAAGAATCGAACGTAGCGTCAAGGGACCAATGATATGCTAGACAACATGATTAATACTTAGTATTAATTGTCTAGATCGAAGTGTGTTTTACATATGCAGGATTAACTATGATAGTAAGGCATAAAGCAAAATGAAGTTTCGGAGTCAAGGACGCGATTTCGTTGGGAGTTCGAGAGTTCGTTAGAAGTCTGGACATTCGTTGGAAGTTCTGTCAGAACCAGCCGAGAAGTCTTGGAGCTTGCTAGAGAAGCTCATCAGAACTCACCAAGAAGATCATCGTGAAGTCCAGGAGCTTGCTGGGAGTCCGTCGGAACATTGTCGAGAGATCGTTGGAAGTTCGCCGGAAGCTCACCGAAAGAAACCAATATATAGGGACTTGTTTAGCTTAGCAAATGTCTTAGGAATCGTAGTTAGCACATAATTGGGTTTGGATTTGGGCCAACCCAATTAGGTGCCAGCTAGGCCCATGTAAGGACTATGTTGGTCCCAATGAGAGGTCCAAATAGTGACCCAAGAGGCAGCACCATCGTGGCATAGTCTTTGAGATTATGTAAGGCGGTGGTACCGCCAGTCTGGGCGGTTGTACCGCCCTTGGCAGGGTGCCAAGCGGTGGTACCGCCCAGCACAGCCCCCCAAGCGGTGGTACCGCCCAGTGCAATGTCAGTGTCAAACTGACAATGGCGGTGGTACCGCCCGTGCTTGGGAAACCCAGGATGAGATGTTTTTAGGCTCCAAGTTTGAATCAACTTGAAGCTTATAAATACCCATCTCATCCTTGGTTAAAATATACAAGCATAGAGTATTCAAAAGTGAGAAAACACTATTGCAATCTCTTTAGAAATTTCCTCCTCCACTCTAAGTTTAGAATTATGTAAGAGAGGAGTGAGTGCTTATAAGGCTTGTCTCCTAAACCCGTGAAAAGGAGAAGAGGGGTGTAAGAAGGAGGTTGATCTTCGCCTATTAAAGGAAGATTGATAGTGGATGCCGGTGGCCTCAACGGAAAAGGAATCAAAGGAGTGGATGTAGGTCACGACGACCGAACCACTATAAATCGGTTTACATTTACTTTCTACTATTTATCTTAACTGCAAACTGCCTTCCTTGCTTTACATCAACTACACTTCCGTATGCATTCAATTTAAAGATCTTTCTAAAATGGTTTTCGTCAAAATCAATTTTTGTCGTACGAAGGTTTTTTGAATCGATGTAACTTTTACCGCTGCACTAATTCACCCCCCTTCTTAATGCCGACCCCGATCATAACAATTGGTTTCAGAGCCTCGTATTTCTCATTTGGTTTAACACCAAAGAGAAATGACTCTTTTCAGCTTCAAGAGCGTCACTCTCTCATTCATCCTCCCTTTTTCAATGGGATGAACTACAAATATTGGAAAACTCGAATGAGAGTTTTCTTGCTTTCTTTGGATTTGAACTTATGGAATATTGTCGAATCCGGTTTTTAAATGTTTTCTCTTCCAATGAACCATTGGAATGATTTGGAGAAGAAGACGTTTTCTCTAAATGCAAAGGCTATGAATGCCTTATTTTGCACCTTAGACAAAAACGAGTTTAATCGGATTTCTAGTTGCGAAACAACTTTCAACATATGACACACTCTTGAAATCACACACAAAGTTATGAATAAAGTTAAAGATTTTAAGATCAATCTTTTAATGTTTGATTTTGAACTTTTTCATATGAAACCAAGCGAAACCATTGTTGACATGCACACTCGATTTACGGATATCGTCAATGGTTTAAAAGCTCTTAGTAAAACTTTTTTAAATTTTAAACTTGTCAACAAAGTTTTACGCTTACTTTCTAAAACTTGGGACTCTAAAGTAACAGCCATATAAGAGGGCAAGGATTTGAACTGTTTTCCACTTGAAGAACTAATAGGGTCTTTAAAGACCTATGAAATGAGTTTTATGACATATGTTGAACATGATGAACCTGAGAACCACTTTCTAAAGAATAGGAAGGATTTGGCACATCGAACAAAAGAAGACCACTCGAGCATAAGCTCAAGTGATGGTGAACTTAAACTCACTAGGAAATTTAAAAAGTTAATGAAACAAAAATTAAAGAACAAAAAGAATGCAATAACTTCCTGAGAACCACTTTCTAAAGAATAGGAAGGATTTGGCACATCGAACAAAAGAAGACCACTCGAGCATAAGCTCAAGTGATGGTGAACTTAAACTCACTAGGAAATTTAAAAAGTTAATGAAACAAAAATTAAAGAACAAAAAGAATGCAATAACTTCCTTTGAATGCAAGAAGAAGAACACAAATTGGGATGAATCGAGCTCCTCCGAAGGCGAGGAGAAATCAACAAAGGCAAGGTGGCAAACTACGCCTTAACAGCTTTCAACGATGAGGTAATAAAAAAGCCTTTAGTTTATTTTGAAATTACATAATACTTCTCATGACTTATTTTTAATTTAGTTTTAATCTAATTTAAGAATTTTTTTTTTTGAATTACATGTTTAATGAAAAAGCAAAAATAAAATTGGATCATGCTTACCTTTCTAATGATTTTAAAAATAATCATGAAAAAAATATATTTTATGATAAACAAACAAAATGATTTTGATTTAAAAATATGACATCATGCTTGATGAAATAGTGTAATTTGAGATCATGCTTAATAAATTTATATTTCAAAATTATACATGATGATTTTTGTGATTTATGGATTATCGATTTTCACGGTAATAAAAGTGGCTATTTCGATTTAAAAAATGATGTATGTTTTGATTTGGCATAAATGAAAAAGGCATGCTTATATGAAATAGTGTAAGTGTCATGCTTGACGATTGTATACTTAATGATGCATAATGATGTAATGAAAATAGTAAATGTTTTGATTCCATGATTGACGATTTTATGCATAAGATTTTAAAGTTATACATGATGATTTTTATGATTATTTGATATTGATGATTTCCATGATGATATTTGCTCTTTCGATTTTAAACTATGATGTATGGTTTTCATACGAAAAACTTGAGCATGCTTATATGAAATTAATCACTTAAAATGAAATACATAAAAAGGAAAATATATTATCATTAGAATCTATTCATGTTATGAATTTTGTGAACCATGAAATTGATTTGATGATTTAAAATTGAATAAATTTTTATCTAAATCATGATCTTGATTCCTTGATATTTACAAATTAAGATTTGTTATGAATCAAGATTTTTCATTAATCATTCTCCTACGATTCTACTTGGTATTTTCTTAAGAGGAGACTTTCTAAATGAATCATGATTCTTCTTGTGAGTTCTTAGATTTATTACTTGATTTTTTTTTAATTAAGATCTCTTCCTTGTACATCTATAATTTTTTGGTATTTTATTTAAAGAAGAGATTTACTATATGAATAATGTCTTTTGTAATTCAAGAGGTCTTATCTTTCATGACATGATGTCTTTGTATTTATGGCTTGTATGCCTTGAAATGATTGAAATATTTTATACTATTTTGTTCTTCCCTTATTCTTTCTTGTTTACAATGATAAAAGAGGGAAAAGTTATGATCATGTATGGTAATATGTAATTTGATAAATTGATACCATTATAATATGAAATATTTATAATTTGGAATGATGCATGCAATACGTATGCTTTTTATTATGATGATGTATGTGATATATTGCATATAATGACTGAAATTGTTGTGATTTGAATTTAAGGTTTATCTCAATTATGACATTTTAAAATAAGAATGAATTCTTTACCTTTGTCATGATTTGAAAATTGTTGTAAAGGGAAAAGAACTACAACATTGGATTCTTTCCTTCTTTTTGACAATGACAAATGGGGAGAAATATTGCTAGCTCAAGATGCAAAACATGCTAACTTGCACTTTGTAATGGAAGCAAAATTGCTAACTTGCATATTTCAAGAAGCAAAAGTTGCTTTCTTGAATATCTCAAATATTGCTAGCTTACATTTTTTGAAAACGATATAAAAATTTGCTAGCTTGCATGATATAGAACTTACTATCTTGAACATCACCAAGAGTGAGAAAACGCTGCTGCAATCTCTTTAGAAATTTCCTCCTCCGCTCTAAGTTTAGAATTCTGTAAGAGAGGAGTGAGTGCTTGTAAGGGTTATCTCCTAAACCCGTGAAAAGAAGAAGAGGGGTGTAAGAAGGAGGTTGATCTTTGCCTATTAAAGAAAGATCGATAGTGGATGCCAGTGGCCTCGACGGAAGAGGAATCAGAGGAGTGGATGTAGGTCACGACGACCGAACCACTATAAATCAGTTTACATTTACTTTCTGCTATTTATCTTAACTGCAAATTGCCTTCCTTGCTTTATATCAACTACACTTCCATATGCATTCAATTTAAAGATATTTTCGAAATGGTTTTCATCAAAATCAGATTTTATCGTACGAAGGTTTTTTGAACCGATGTAACTTTTATTTTGCAGAATTGATAGAATCAATTTAAATAGATATTTCAGAAGGCAAACATACTTCAAAATTTCCAAATTAGATGTCAAAAGAAAGATATGCGAATCTAGTTTCCAAAGAACTAAGTTTTGCATAATTTAGAGTTTTCACTAGAGAGTTAGGAGCAATTTAGTAACAAAAGGTCAGAATTGATTATCTCTATTTTGTAGAATTGATAGAATCATTTTAAACAGATGTTTCAGAAGGAAAATGTGCTTTAAAATTTCCAAATTAGGTAAAAAGAAAGATATGTGAATCTAGTTTCCAAAGAACAAGTTTTGCATGATTCAGAAATTTCACTAGAGAATTATGAGCAATTTAGTAACAGAAGGTCAGAATTGATCTTCTCTATTTTGTAGAATCAATAGAATTAATTTAAACAGATGTTTCAGAAGGAAAACATGCTTTAAAATTTTCAAATTAGGTGTAAAAAGAAAGATATGTGAATCTGGTTGATTCAGAAATTTCACTAGAGAATTATGAGCAATTTAGTAACAGAAGGTCAGAATTGATCTTCTCTATTTTGTAGAATCAATAGAATTAATTTAAACAGATGTTTCAGAAGGAAAACATACTTTAAAATTTCCAAATTAGGTGTCAAAAGAAAGATATGTGAATCTAGTTTCCAAAGAATGGAGTTTTGTGTAATTAAGAGTTCTCACTAGAGAGTTATGAGCAATTTAGTAATAGAAGGTCAGAATCGATCATCTCTGTTTTGTAGAATTGATAGAATCATTTTAAACAGATGTTTCAGAAGGCAAACATACTTTAAAATTTTCAAATTGTTGTCAAAAGAAAGATATATGAATCTAGTTTCCAAAGAACAAGTTTTGCATGATTTAAAAATTTCACTAGAGAATTATGAGCAATTTTATAACAGAAGATCAGAAGCTATAATATCTATTTTACCGAATACATGAGGTCTTTTCATTTATATGTTTGGATAGGTAAATTTACTCCAAATCTTTCAATATTTATATCAAATGAAAGCTCTATAATCTCCTTTCGTATAAAAGAGGTTTCTCCTTAATCCAAATTTGGTGCAAAAAGTTATGGCCACACGAGTACTGAAAAGTCAAAATCTGAAAAATTCCAGATTCAGCATTTGATGTATAAACGACATAGATATCTTATATGCAGCCACAATCTTCCAATTTTCTCAAAATTAAGGTGAAAACAAGGATCAAAATTTATCTCTAGGATGGGTTAGAACACTTGCCTTAAAAATTTTTGATTTCCAAGATAAAACTTCTTCTTCTTCAATTCTTTCTCTTTCTCTCCTCCTTCAATTCCTTCTCCTCTTCTCAAGTTACATTAGCTGCAAAGTTTCCCTCAATTGTACCTTAAATTACTTAAGTTTGACTCATACTAAAATAGTGAGGTGGCAAGCATGCATGGAGGTTTAGGTGTCAACTTTAGAATAAATGCAAGTGGCTCATCCTTGCTAATGCCACATGTCCGCCATTTTATTTTTATTTTTTATTTTTTAATATGAATCTTTCATAAATCACATCCAATTAATGAGATTCACCTTTTGATCTCTCACAGTACTTTCAATATATATATATAAATATTTAGTGCTAAAGAATTATTAAAAAAATCCTCATATTTATAAATAAGTCCTTATAAATTTTCAAAAATGAGGGATGTTACATAAGCTAGTGGGATTACCTCCCAATCCTAACTTAATTTTCGATCTAACTATAATAACTAAGACCAAATCAAAGCACTCTTTGTGCCGGTACATCAATTCCTCTTCCGACGAGCTTCTGGTGATCTTCTAGCAAACTTCTGACGAACTCCTAGCAATGTTCTAGCGGACTCCCGGCAAGCTCCCAGAGTTTACGATGATCTTCTTGGCGAGTTCCGATGAGCTTCTTTGGCAAGCTCCTGGACTTCTCGGTTGGTTCCGGCAGAACTTCTAACGAATGTCCAAACTTCCGATGAACTCTTGAACTCCCAACGAGATCTCAATCTTGACTTCGACACAACACCTACTTTATGTCTTACTACTATCATAGTTAATCTTGCACACTTTTCTCAACATATAGATTAGATCAAACAATTTACAATTGATTTCATCATCAAAATCCGAGATTCAACAATCTACCCTTTTTTGATGATGACAATCAATTGATGACGGAGTTAACCTTAACTCCCTCTATCTATATGCCATACTTGAGAAAAGACATTCTTGAACTTAAGGCCTTTGAATTCAAGTATCAAACTGATAAGTTAAGTTCATTTAAACATATCAATATGCACATTATGATACTTATCATGATTTACCAATTCTAAATACGATATCATGTATTTGTGAAAATGATATCAAGGCATGACATCCATTTTCAAATCTAATGATAATCATCATTGATACGAATTTCGAATATGAAATTTAGCAAGATAGCAAGTCATCATTCTATGGCAAGTTATCAAGTTATAAAATAGCAAGTTAAGCTTATTATATCTTATCATAATGAAAAACATTTATCAATTTGATATGAAATCAAGCATGATACTAAGAATTAAAACAATTATAAGTAATCATGCTACATTTTAATATGTTTCAAGCCTTTGTATTTGATGATACCAATCATATTTCAAGCATTCATAATGCATACAAGTATTTATGATAAGCATGCATTTACGATAGGATACGATACATATAATGCCAATTTTATCATCAATTTATCACATTTTGGTATTATTTCTCCCCCTTTGTCATCAACAAAAAGCAGGATAATTCAACAATACAAGTATGGTAAAAATTCATGCAACTTTCACACTAGTTTTGTTAGGATCGGAACGACACTAAGAGGG
>LVTN01000521.1:174961-208299 GCA_001649415.1 Musa itinerans | reverse complement strand
AAGAAACAATGTGTGGAGGAAAAAAATCATTAAACTAAGTTAAGTCATCTTCTTCTCTAGTGTTCTTGACCTAATTCAAGTGCATGAGAAGATGATTACATCTCCTATAAGCTATAATTACCTTCTAACACATAAGTTTCCACTACCTATATTCCCCTACATGATGAAAGTGTGACATGAAAGCATCAATGACTTGACACAGCCATGACTCTTCCAGTGTGGATCACTTTTGTCGCATCCTAAATTTATAATAAAAAAAAAATTAATATTTTATTATCCATAATTTACATTATAAACTTTTTTTTATTTATCATCGAATTCAAATCCTTGTCTTTATAATCATAAATATTCTACTAACTAGAAAAGGACCATATCTTCTTGATAGGATCACAAATCTCTTCCACTCAAGCTTCATATTTATCATAAAGTAGTAGATTATTTTGAAAATAATCATTCTAACATCACAAATCAATTATTATTATTTATCAATTATGTAATTTTAAAATTAAAACATCATTATGCATCATAAAATTATAACAATCTCAACATCAAGATTTCAAAACATAAATCAAAGCTAATTAAAAAAGAAATGATCCTACCTCTCCTCGGCTATCCTTTCTTCGATATCATCTCTTTGGGAAGTCCTTTCCTCAATTCTCCCACTGTTAGGCTCGGTGAGGAATGAGGGAGGAATAGTCCTCTTTATATAAGAAAATATAAGATCTCCCCGGAAGGTAAGTAATAATTTAATTTTTATTTTTAATTTATTTTTATTTTACTTTCACACACAAAGAAAGAAATATAATATGTACTTCATGTAGTTCACACATAAAAAAGGAATATAAACTATTTACTCTCTAAAAATCAAACCACTAAGGAAACCAAATTTAATAATTTCCTTATATAAAAGATAATAAAAAAATTATATATTATTTCTAGTAATTAATTTATGTTAAGAAAAAAATTATCGGCGATTACATTTCTCCTACACTTAATAGAAATTTGGAATCTAAATTTCATTAAAAATAATATTCATCAATATAGTTAGATCTTGAAATACTAAGTCAAAAAAAAAATCTAAATTAGCTTGAAAAATATGTAGATTAAATGTGCAACTCAAAAATGTTAAAGTCAAAAGATATATATATATATATATATATATATATATATATGTAATTCCAAAACAGTAATTAATATGTAGCCGTATCTAGACATATATGAGACTCAAAAATTAGTGTCGGTGAACTCGAAGGTGAAGAAAGGGATGGTGAAGTAGACGACAAGGCAGTTGATTGCCTTGCACTGCTTGCAGGTGAAGACGTGCCACCACCACACCAAGTCGTAGCCGAGGCCGAGTGCAACATAGAGCAACATAATTGCCTCCATCATCTTGAGCACATCTCGCCCTCCTATCATCTTTCCTTCGTCTCTCGCAGTAAGGGTTTCTGCTTCTTGGAGGAGCAGACGATGGCCATGGCATTGGCTTATTATATAGGCAGCGGAAGGAAAGGAAGAAAGGGATGCAAAGATTCCATGCAAGTTGTGTTCAGAAGTTGTAGGTGAGAGATGTTAGTCCTTGTGGAGTTCATCGTTAGAATAAGGAATTGTCTTCAAAGGATAAATCAAGTCTGCAGCATTCACCACTTAGGTTGAAACAATCAAGAAACACTAGGACTCTTAGGGCACAGATAGATAGTAGCATAGCAACATAGTCTTAAATCTTAATATCAGCTCAGGATAGATATAGGTCATATACTACTAATATACCGAGAAGGAAGACGATAAAAAGAATATAAAAAATACCAAAGATAAATGGATAAAAAAATAATTGATTTGAAAAATAAAAATAATTTTAAATTGAATCGGATGAAACTGTTTGATCCACGTGTCGATTCTTAGTCGAACCCATAAATTCTAGCTAGATAAATTATTTGATCCATTTGTCACTTCTTAATCGGATTTGTGAATATAGATCGATCTAACTCAAGAGGTTGTATGCAGTTATATCTTTTATTTATAAAAAGAATGTCTTAGTGAATTAAATCCTGATTTATAAAAAGAAGTATGCAGTCATATCTTTTATTTATAGAAAGAATATATCAATGAATCAAATTATGATTCATAGAAAGAATGTATACAGTCATATCTTTTATTTATAGAAAAAATATTTTATTTATAGAAAGAATGTCTCAATGAATCAAATTCTGATTTATAGAAAGGATGGATGTAGTCATATCTTTATTCATAAAAAGAATATTTCAATTAATCAAATCCTGATCTTCCAAATCTTAAAAGAAACAATGTGTGGAGGAAACAAATCATTGACCTAAGTTAATTCATCTTCTTCTCTAGAGTTCTTGACCTAATTTAAGTGCATGAGCAGATGATTACATCTCCTATAAGCTACAATTATCTTCTAAAATATAAGTTTCCACTACCTATATTCCCCTGCATGATGAAAGAGTGACATGCAAGCATCTATGACTACAGCCATGACTCTTCCAGTATGGATCGCTTTTGTTGCATCCTGAATTTATAAAAAAAAAATTAATTAATATTTTATTATCCATAATTTACATTATAAAGTTTTTTTTATTTATCATCGAATTCAAATCCTTGTCTTTATAATCATAAATATTCTACTTACTAGAAAAGGACCATATCTTCTTGATAGGATCATAAATCTCTTCCACTCAAGCTTCATATTTATCATAAAATAGTAGATTACTTTGAAAATAAATATAAGATAAAAAATTTAAACTCAAATCTATTAATTAAAAATTTAAATTCATGATCATAAATTTAAAACTAATTATATTATATAAATTCACACATAATCCTTGAAACATAGATGTATCTAATTAAATAAATTAGAACTATCAAAATTTATTTAAGCTTAAGATATCAATATAAATCAAATAATCATTTTAACAATACAAATCAATTATTATTATTTACTAATCATGAAATTTTAAAATTAAAATATTATTATGCATCATAAAATTATAATAATATCAACATGAAAATTTCAAAACATAAATCAAAGCTAATTATAAAAAAAAGATCATACCTCTCCTGGTTATCCTTACCTCGATATCATCTCTTCAAGAAGTTCTATCATCAATCCTTCCATTGTTAGGCTCAGTGAGGAATAAGGGAGGAGTATTCCCCTTTATATAGGAGAAGATGAGATCTCTAGTAATAATTTAATTTTTATTTTACTTTCACACAAAAAAAGAGAAATATAATATTCATTTCTTATAGCTCACACACAAAAATGGAATGTAAACTATTTACTTACTAAAAATCAAATCACTCGTTAGGAAATAAATTAATTAATAATTTAATTGGTTAGTAGAATTCTTAACTAATACACAAAAATCAAATTTAATTATTTCCTTAACTATAATACACAAATATAAAAGTTAATAATAAAAATACTAAGTTAATGGGCAAATCTAAATTAGCTTGAAAAATATTTAGATTAAATATGCCACTTGAAAACTTTTAAGTATATATATATATATATATATACACACACACATAATGTGTCAAAGAAATAACATTATATTTAATTCTCATAAGATCTCATCATTGCATTAAACAAATAATATCTGATAATTAATTTGATATTAAATTAAAACTCTATTTAAATTAATTACTTATACAATTAAGTTTAAATATCAATGCATAATCAAATTTATTCAACTTCAAAGACACATATTTTATTAATGTCAATAATAACCTCTACAAATCATTCTAGCGTATGTCAAATCTAATCTTAATTTTAAGAATAATATATGGTAATAAAAATTATAAAGGTAAATACTTTTTAAATTTATATTTATAAAAGATTACTTTTTAATTTATATTTATAAAAGATCCTATAAATTTTTTACACTTAAAATTATCAAAACTTTTACATCCGAGAGAATAACTAATACTTAGTATAATCTTCAATTAATAAAACTAGATATGTTAACTATAAACATTCATAACAATGTAAAATAAAACTGAAAAGGATAATTAATCATTGATAGTAAAGAAACCACACAATAAGTAACAAATATGTTTTATTAAATTTATCCTATTCATAATTATAGATAAAAGAATATTCTAGAATAGAGGGTAACAAAAATAATATGTCAAACTCTAATAAAAAGTATATCAAACTTCAATCGACATTAAATTTATAACAAAATTATATGAATGAATTTTGGGTCCCCAACATGAAAATGATATGATGAAAACAATGAAACTAGTGCAATAAACTTAATTTATTTACTTTTATAAAATAAAATATAAATATAAATATTTTACAATGAACATAAGCATTATATAATATTTCAAGCCAGATTGCCGAATTATTTTTTTAAGTATTAGATATAAATCTAATATGTGCATCTTCATGAATAACTAAGTCAATTGATATTATTTATTTATCATATATATCTTAAAAAGAAAATAATGCATTCTATAATTAAATTAACAACCCTTATCTACTTTTCAAAAAGGGTCAAGAGGATAATGGCAAAATCATTTTCAAAATATCAAACCTTATTGGGAGTTTATAAGATAAACTAATACAACACATATTTTAATTTAGAGAAAAAATTAAAGTTTGGCCTTTTACTCAATAATATCATTTCAAGTCATTTAATAAAATTCTCTTTGAGTAACATCTTTAATCAATTATTTTTTATAAAAAATCATATTTGACTCAAAACTAATTTTAAAAAAAATTATCTCTCTCCAATTCTTCCATTGGTAGGCTCGATGAGGAATGAGGAATGAATAGTCTGAAAATGACAATAAATAGAAACTAAGTGTTCCACTGATTGATCCACAAAACACCAAATGATAGTAAAAATGTACCTGCAAGACATTGAAGACTATTATTAAAGAACTAATACTTGGACAACTGAAGGAGGAAAAAAAGAAACTGAAAATTTGCAACTTGATGTTAGAGGATAGTAAAAGTTACAGATGCGGTTCAATTATGAGATTGGGTATCAATATTTGCATTTATCTGCTCTTATCTCCTAACATATTTGGCAGGGCACTAATCACTTATTTTCATATGTTTTGCAGGTATAAACAACTGGAACTTATTCTATTAATGTGGTTGTGATTCAACAATCACATTTTATCTAATATGATCATGCAAAAGAGATTCCATACTTCTGGTTACCTTTAATGAGTCAGATTTCATCCCAGATTAGTGTTACCCAGAACCTTTTTGTCCCTTACTAGTTGGACATCAACATTCTCATGACTTTGCCTGGATTTCACAGATAAATACAAAAGTAGCACAGCACAGGAAGAACAATTTGCTGCCTGCACCTAACAGCATTCATGATCATAATAAAATGAGTATTCTTTTTTGTGTTTCCATATTATGATGATATCAAGGAACTAATGCAAAACCTCAAGAGACATTACAGTATGTATATGTGAGTAGTCTCCAAGAACCTTATCATAGGTACAAGTGGTCATGCCTAAATTGAACCTCATGTAATGAAATCACAATCTTCTTTGGTGTTTGTTACATCTTGTATGTTCCTCAGAGCAAGTAAATGAAAAGAGACAGAATCAAACAGAGTTGTACTGAGAAGAACTTACAATGGAAATTACATCTCATGTTATGATATCTCAATCTTAACAAGAGATGAAGCCAAATGAGAAATGATTCGGGTAAGCTGGAATACAAGGCGTTTCCCATCTCTTGAAGCATTTTAAGAAACATAATAACCAGCGGCCATTCAACCTGTTGTTTACAGTAACGATGTATTGTGCTGCTACTCTGCAGGGTGAAGCAATAATGGCAATTTGCTAATCAAGGAAATAGCACAAGGAGGATGAACTCAATGAAAGCAGGATTATTTAACGCAGCTTGCAACATTTCCTATGAAATGCATGTCTTAGACTACTAGACGAACACAAGAGTCTGATAATTGCAGAAAGTTGAGATCTCCTGTTGGTAATGATGGCAAACCTGTCATAACCAATGTATCGGGTAAGTTCAGATCTCCTCCTATAAACTTCAGAAACATTTCGCAATGAACTCCAAGAAAATGGACAAACAAGTTTCTTATGATCCTCCAATCCAAGTAGAAAAATATAGCTACTTATGATTCCTCTATAAGATTCAGGTAATCGAATGTGGTAGAAAACTCATACTAAGGTAATGTTGATTCCCAACAATAATAACTTCCAAGGACATTAATAAGAATCTGCACAATCCATGTCACCATCATATACAGGGTAAGAATATATCCTTTTGACTTCTTGCAGTAAGTTCTTCCAAAACAAGTTGGTGGGAATGGAGGTCTGCCCTCCATCCAAAACCTTGCATAAGTTGATAAAATAGTCAAGAAGGAATCTTGTAGTAACTAGCTGTTAAAAGACAATAACTTTTACAAGAGCTATAGCATTTAAATAAGATTGAACAGTAAAGAGGATCAACATATAGCAATGATGTTAGTAGCTTCAGACCACTAATAGCCAGATGTTTAAAAGACTCAAGCAGTGGCTTTAATTAGACAATTCATCAATGCACCAAACTAGTGACAATCAAACCAAAGCAATCTTTTGGAAATGGATGTGCTTGCAATAATTTAAGATGCTTGTACAGAATTACATAACACATTGTGGTGTTGATGTAACAAAAGCAAACAATTGAAAAGTGAGATGCTTCTGACTATGGCACAAATTCTAGCAGAATTTCCTGAGGTCGGTTGACATGAGCTGCCAGTCGCTGCATGCACCACATCAGTCAGTCATGAAATCATGACATGTAGGATTGATTAAAATCTAGATAGCAAATGGAAGTTGCAATTGGTAAAAAATGTGTCTAGATGAATATAGAGAATCCAGATGACAGAAATTCTAAATCAACGAGCACACACGAAAAAAACAAAGGCTACGTTCCCATATGCATAGACTATCCAACTCTGATAAACAACAGAACTTGTCCATGGAAAAGAAAAACACAACAGACACGAATCAAGCACCTGCTTATAAGATGATATTTACAATACCGTGAGGAGTATCTACAGCCCCCATCATGACTCATACAATACTTGAACAGAAGAAAAACAAAGCATGGAACTTCTTTTATGAATAGCAAACCAATGGCAAAGAAAGGATGACTGCTTGCATAAACAACATAACCATAATATATTGTTTGATGCTCAGAGCTGCACTTCCCTGTTGTAAATCCAACTGAAAGGCATAGCAGGTGCTTTCTTGGCTCTCCCTCGAGCTCTTTCATCGAGCTGTCTAATCTTTGGAGCTAATGTGCAGACAAAATCCTGGGCTTTATTTCCTTCCCCAGAGAGACCTGCTAGCTCACCGACTTCCACCTTGTGACAAGGAACTCCAGTATGTCTGCATAGTCCTTGGCTGTGTAAACACCCAGACGTTGAGCAACTGCTGAGAAGTGCTCAAAAAGGTTATCATCATGGCCATCATACATCAGATGAGCGGGCATTGTGATCTTCTTCCTCATCATGTCAGCAAATGCCAGAACAGTGTAATCTGGGTCTACCTCAAACAATTTCTCCACTACCTTGGTGTAAGCAGTCTCATGGCGCTTCTCGTCAGATGCAATTGTTCCACATATCTGGGCCAGATTGAGATCCCCGTGATCTTTAGCAAGCCTGGCAGTATTCCCATGGGAAATGAAGGTAGCCCTCTCTTGAAATGAGGTATAAATAAAACCAAGATAGGGATTGTTCTCTGTCCTGGGATCCTGCAAATGTAACATACTTTCAAATCCTGAAGAAATTACAACAGAACACTAGAATCCGACAAAAGAAGATTGAATAGGTGATGGAGGCACATGCCTTTATTGCTCAACTCCTTGACATAGACAATAGTACTTGTTGAAATAAAAAGCAGTTTATAAGAAAGAAAGAATAAGAAAAGGGCCCAAAACTCATTCTAATATAAGATCTAAATTATATCAGTCGCAATGCTTTAGGATGGACAAATGATTCCGAACAAAACAGCTTATATATCATTAAGGGTTTTGACCAGCAAAAGGTCCCAATTTTCCACTAATCTGTACCAAATATACCATTCCTGTTTTCTCTTTCCTTGTTGTCACTATGATGGAAGGCCTCATCTCCGGATATCATGGGGCTCAAAAGTGGACTTTGGGGAAGATTGAGCCACATCTAGACATGGGACTCAAAAATTAATTTTGATGTTTACTGTTGCAATTGCTCATTTTGAGTATGATTTTATGCCTGTATGATCAACTGCAAAGCCAGGATTTTAATTCACATGCAGAAGAATAATGTGCAAGATATGCAGTAGGCAATAATCTTGAGTCATGTCCTAGGATAGGATCATGTGGCAGCTGAAGCCTATTGAGGTGAGGAATGCACCCTAACCAACCATCTTGATGATTCTACTAAATGATTCAAGGCTAAAGCAACATCAGTGAGAAGAAATCCTACCATTCCTGAGCCAATGAGATACTGAATTGTCTTCTCAATTTGTTTCATGTCAACTCTTCCTGACAGGTATAGGTACTTGTTGAGAAGATCTCCATGTCTGTTCTCTTCAGCAGTCCATGCCCTTATCCAGAGAGCCCAAGGAGTAAGACTTGCTCCTGTTTCATCTCTGATACTGTCGCTGGTGTTTAGCATTGTTTGGTATGTAGGAACAGCTTCTTCAGTAATCATATCTCCAACCAAGCAAACAAAATAATCATCAGGGAGCTCCTTAGAGCGCTCTCTCAATTCCATAACCTCCTCATTGAATGCCTCTGACGAAAAATCTGGAAGAAAATCCTGTGGTTGCCAACACTTCTCAACAGGCTTCAGATGCACCAATAAATTATCTTCTACCCAGTCGTCTAATGATTTTATAATTTCAATTTTCTGAGGTGGCATGGAATGAGTGACTTCAATATGTGTCTCACGTGGACCGAATAGCTTTTTTGGAGTTTTAACCCTACAACAATATGCACAAGTATAATGTTTAGAACACATTGATTGTTGACTGCAGATCACAGTGCCAAAAATATCATAGACTACATTCATAGCCAATAAATGAAAGTATCATTAACATTATCAAGATGTGAATCCGTAATGCATTTGTAGTTTTAAACTAGAATTAGTCAACAATTTGACTCATGGATCACATAAAACTGGGAGTTGGATGAGCATACACAAAAACTGTGGAAAAAATAGAACCAGTAACAGGAAAACTGAACAGTTGCAGCAATCCAAGGATTACCAACTGAATAATCATAATACTTGAAGAAGGCAATGCTAAAAGCACCATTTTTTTCAAATAAAATAACTGAAGATTAAAATCTAAATGCAACACCAAAAATATCTCTCGAAGAAAATTATATTGATGTTATTAAACTAATTTACATTATAAGTAATAAAAAAAAGAAGAAATTGATAAAGAAATACACTACAGAAGAGTCTTGTTTAATGGCAAGGAAAAAGAATAGACATGATTAAGTTATGAAATCTAATAGAAAGGAAAAGTGCATCAACTATATTTCTTTGCATCAAGGTGGAATCTATAAGATGCTCCTGATATGGCAATCAGGTTCTAATCCGCCTTTTTTGCAATGATAACTTCTGTTGTCGATTCAAACAACTAGTAGATATTCCATGTAGCTAAGCACATATATTTTATAAATTACATTTTGCTTCTGTAAATCACCAGGAGACACATCAGTTACTGCCAGAACCTTTCCATCTACATGTTTTTTATCCTTCTTTGCTGACGGAAAGTGGCAACTGATCCTTCTCTAGAATGGTACTAACTTAAGATGAAATATAGAATGACAGAGCATTTACAAACACAAAGGACTTCTTGATGTTGGAAACAACTCTAATGCTGTCTACACATGGAGAATCAAGAATGTCAAAGGGATTCATAGACAAGAAACAAGGGAAAAGAAAGACCAAGTTGGCTTGAAGCTTTAATCTGGATCCCATTACCCAACAGATACCATCCCATGCGAATTCAGTTAATAAAAAAATTGAAGAATATTGAAAATGATCTTTCGAAGGTAGTTATCATCATAATCATCAAATACATGTAATTCTAAACAAAAATTCCATGTGTGTCCTAGAAGTGGACCTAATTTTGTATTTACCAAAACAAAGTTGAAGATATCATATAGTTTCCTACAAGCTCTGAGACTTTCCCAAATGCCTTTCACAAAAAATCAACCATCCCAAACTAACTACTGAACAACCAAATTACCAATTATGCCTTACCATACCCTGTAATCATTCCCCCCTCTCTAGCACCATTAGTCTTTCAGTTCTTTTCTACTAGTTCTCTTTTTCTCCTATAGTCCACCTCTTTTCCTCTTCCAGTATTTTTCTTTTGTGCTCATTTGGTTCTAAAATTCTAGAAAAATAAGGCTCAAGACTGCCGAAGTTGATGCATGAAAAGATTGTTGAAGACAATGAATGATAGACAGATAGAGATCATTCAATAAGCCCTCATCCACCACACAATGCAGAAAGATATCAATGTGGAATAAAGTGTGAAGTAAAATAGGGCATATTAGAAAGACATGGACGAGTAGGAGGGTGTTAACAAAGGTATTTTGAGGTTCTGAGATCTAAAATAATTTAACACCTGATATTTGCAACTTTGTAGTGCTAGATATGACATTTCGAGAGTTTGCTATGTGATTGCCCAAAATAAAAGCTTGTCATCTTAATCTAATAATGGTCTCATAAATGGAGTTGAGTCCAACCTAAAACAAAATACCAAGATCCCTTCAGATGAATATAACTTAACGAAGGCATGGAGATCCATTACTTACACCCTAAGATCTTAAAATCACTAGAGACTGGGCAAATTGAATTAGATTTGCTCTGTTTTACCAGAATATACTCCTACTTGAGTATTCAGCCATGAGAAAGTTTTGCATTGGTATCTGTTCTTCGATTTTGGAGATCAAGCTGGAATTACCATGTGCTTCATCATCAAAAGATCTTGAGGATGGGATCTGTGAAGGGACAAAGAGAGGGAACAATGCAGCCATGGGTTAATTATTATCAGTCAGGTTTAGTTGGGAATAGTCAAGTGTAGATTAGATCTAGCTTTTACATATATGTGAGTTGTAAAAGGTATAGCAAACTTTATTTTACTTGGTGGCATATTTGTATCTCATTCTCTTCATAATTTGCAAGAGTTTTTTAGAAACCAGTTAAAAGTTTCTTCAAATGTATATGAGTTAGAAGTTCAATTTGTACCTAACCCCATTAATGGTTATGTGGTTTCTAATTCATAAATGAAAAGGCATCCATAGGTTCTGGTTAGATGGGAGGAAGGCTTTGACTCTGTAATACATCACAGAATTCTTGGCCACTATAATCAATACCGTACAAGATACTTCAAGAAACAATATATTCTTAGTTCACATTCCTATTCTAAATTCTCACTGCTAACAACACCAATCGAGGACAAATCACCTCAACAATATGGTAAACTTTTCTTAAAAAGATTGCATACCATCATATAACAACAAAGCTATAGAAGTAGAATATAGCACCATAAAAAATGCCATAGTGCAAAAATTGTGTACATGAGATATCCAAAACAAAAAAAAGCATGCACAACCAAAAATGACAACATCAACATTAAATAGCAGGATACAGCACTTAGAAACTGCTAAATCCAAAGATCTATCACTGTAGGAGCAGCTTTAGTTGATTGTCTATAAAATAGGTGTTCAAAAAATTCATGGATAGGCTTCTAAAAATAGGTGTTCACCATGACAGACAACCCTTCCAACTGAAACACATACATACCTGTAAATGTTCAATAAAAAAAAAGCTCCCTCATTTAAAAAAAAAAAATCCAGTAGATTCATTCTTCCGGAAGAAATGTAACATTTCTCATGAATATGTAAAACAGAAATTATGCCACAAGATGCCAACGGATTCCAGAATGAGTATTATCTTAATTGATCAGTTTGAAACAAAAGTCACTAAAGGATATAACCAATTAATTCATAATGCATGAAGAAATTTCTACAAGCCAATAACTTTCTTTCTCCTTAACCACTAGGCAAGGCAAACTTGTTTTTCTGTACTTTGTCAAATCTTGTACCACAACTACGAAGGAAACCAATAAAAATTGATTACACTGCTAAGTGAACTGAAGAAAGAATAAGCCTGGGATGGACAAGAATTCAAAGTGATTGTACCATAGGGTCTTAGATATGTCAGTCAAAGACATAAATTTTTCAAGATGATCAAAGTTAGGCCTTGTATTTTACTCATACCCGATAGCTCTATTCACCATCACATAACAGGGTTCTAGAAATTCCAGTTCAACCGTTGCAAATAAATGCTTTAGCCCACATCCACTTTTGCTTTTTACACGAAGTGTCCAGACATAAATCTTCCATCAAGCATAAGTCAAATTCTGCAACAAGTTACCACTTAAATCTGTTAGTTAGCTTAACTTCTAAGCCATGCCAAAAGACAGTAAGTCTGGTGGAGCCATAACCTTGTAGTCCCTTCCCTTTAAACGGGCATATTTAGTTAAACATGTAGGACGGGAGGTACATCATTAAGTTTTTCATCCTCCCATGCTACAATAGCTAGTTTTCACTGTTTTAGCATGTGAACAAAAACATACACCTGCACTCTGAGATCCACCACACTTAACAAGCAATTTTACCCTAAGATTCGGACTTGTCTAACGAAATTTTCCCCTTTCCATAAGTGCTTGCAAAACCATGTTTCTGATCTGCTTCACTCGAGTTCTGGCGCTCAGATGGAGGCAGAGATGACAAGCAAAGATTGCTAAGTAACCAGTAAGTTAAGATCAGTACAGCAAGGAGACTTAGTTGTGAACTAAGAAAAGGATTCTCTTGATTATAAGATCCATCAAAAGATCTTTTCAGGTAATTTATAATTGTGTTGTCATAGACAACGGCCCAACATCATAACTAAGCAATTTGACAACAAAGCATATCCAAAAAATTATATCAAAGAAACCATATACTCCAAATCGATTCCCAACGACAAGCCACAAGAGGCCGGCAGCTAATACACAAAAACCGTTCCCGATGGAGAGGCCACACATGCATCACAATCAACAAGGCTAATTAAAATTGTATGTCACATTAACTCAACATAAGCCAATCTAGATCTTCTTCCAAAATTATTATAGCAGAATAAAAAAGAAAGACATCACACGTCTTTCAAAAGAACAGATCAAGATACTCTTAACTTCACCGAAAAGAAAAAATATCAAGAAAAAAATCTTCGAAGACAGGACAAATTCATTAACTTGCAAAATCAAAGCCATCTATTCCAAGTCGCGACATGGTGGCAGTGCGGATAACTCGTTAAGAAAAACAAATCTACGAGTGATCGACGTAATATATATAAAGGGAACAACTGCGGGTAGAGTATCGAGGAAGAAACCGAAAACAAAAATGGAGACTTTCCCACCAATTCCAACGCAAAAGGATCAAAAAGCAGCAACCCGGATCGAAAAACCTGGGTTCAAATCGGGACAGGGGTAAAGTAAAAAAAAAAAGGAGACTTGGCACAACCAACCACCCAACCCAAACCCATTTCTCACAAGATCGGGGAACGAACACCGACGAGCAACAAAGCACAAAATCCAATGCTTTAAGAGAACACAAGGAATAGAGCGGCTAACATGGTGGAGGCCATGGACACCCTGGGAGACATAGCATTCCTCTTGCTCCTTGACCGAGCTAAGCAGAGGAACGACTCCGGCAGTAAGGCCATCCGAGAAGCCATCGGATCAACCCTCCTTGTCTCTTCTTCTTCCTCGAAGATAGCACGGAGAAGGGGGAGAGAGACAGAACAATGCTGTGAGGAGTGGGAGAGAGAAAGGGGCGGCGAGCGGCATTTAATAGAGCCACAATTGGTGACGCGGGCAAACTGGCACATGAATTGACGATTTTACCCTTCTCTTCGCTCTCCTACCATTCAAATATGAAATCTTCATGTGAAAGCTTCAGCACACAAAAATGGGGTCTTCTTCTCACTAAAACATGTCAAATAAGAAGATAAATGGAGCAGTGTAAGCTGAAAAGGTTCAACAAAGGTAGCCATGAGATGGTAAAGAGATGTAGAGTTCTTAGCCAACAATATATTAGAGTTTGAGTTTAGATTGTATGGTGAATTACTTGTGGAGGACCATATCAATCAAAATATATTTTAGCATTTATAATTTTATAAAAATAAATAAATCAAATTGAAACTTTAATCATGAAGAATAATATCAACTCATACTATAAGCTTAAATATATGTCTAGATGATGATAATATGAAAGAATTAGTTTGTCAAATTTAATTATCATAACTCGGATATCCAAGAAATCTGAATTTTTATATATTAAATTTTTATTTTTATTCATCAAAATTGTACATATGAAGGAGGTGTAAGAAGATTGATAGTTTCTTTCTCCCTTTAATTCTGATTTAAAATCAGCATAAATTTTTTTCTATAATAAATAATAAGAAAATATATTCCAAAATTAGGTGAATTTTATTTGATTCGATCATTTTTTCATTCTTGTTTTTGTAACAAAACTGATTTAATAATCAGATTTTAAATTTTTTGTATCCGATCATTCGGTCTCGTCCGATCCGATCATAATAAGTATAATAAATATATTTTTTTCTCGATATCTTGAGTTTTTGAGATCCACAGTGACCCAACATGAAATTATATGCTAGAGTTTTTTATTTATGATTAATAATAAATCAATTTAAACCATCAATCTGTATGCTTCCTCATGCTCTTCCTCCATTCTTTGTTCCCTGAAGAAGAAGAAGGGTATGGTTCATCAAGAGCTTGCTTTAGGATGTTGTCAGGTGGTAGGATGGTTGAGAGAAGCTAAAAGGAAGAAACATTAGAGGAACTAAGTTGATTGTTTGGTTGAGTGTGTGAGAAATAAGAAAGGTTGATGGAGAACAGCCACACCTCCCAAAATAATGGTTGCAAAATTATTGAATATTTTTATGAGTAGTCTTGATCGTAGTTTCGAAATCGTCGATTTTAATTCTTTCAAATTTGAAATTACGATCGGAATCGGTTCCGAGTGATTCTCATTCGGTTTCAATTCGAGTCACACGATTTTAATTGATAAAAAAATTAATTACTTTAGCGAGATTCAGACTCAAAATTTAAAATACTAACTATTTTCTTGGAACATATTTATAATTTAATTTTTTTAATCGGTTTAGAACTATTGATTCTGATTTCAGTTTTTGCAGCATAATTTGGAGAACACACTTTGTAGTGTTTTGATATGATAGAAAATTATGGATGAAATAGTTGAGAGGACTCATATAAGGAGTGACATAGAAACTAAACATCTCAAAGGAATGATAATTTTGAGGAGCAGTTGGTAATATTTTGATATAATAAAAAATATGGATATCTTTCTTCAATGATTTCTATTACATATATGGATATCTTTATCTAAGTAGACTCTTAATCCGAGAATGAGACTTATCAATTGTGTAGAGCTCAAAATATCTTCATAAAAATATATCAATAATGTAAATTTGGTGATTCTATTCGAATATCAAAATTAATTTTCAAGAACATAAGATTTTCTTTCAATCTCAAATAAACAGATGATGTTACTTGAATCACAGTCAAATGGACATATAAAGAGAAACACTCATCCTCACTCTTCTTTCTTCCTTTCTCTCTCTTCAAGTACCTCATGCCAATCCCATCTATTTTTGTAGCTGGAGAAATAGCCAAAGCAGTGTTGACAGGATGAGTGGATTGGGTAGGAGGAGCTGGAATTCAAGTGGCTGTCATTTTGGGCAGTTCAACAAAAGCAGGCACTCAACCAAGCATTCTTCACTTGTCATGCCTCCCTCCCTCTGTTCATGTACTCAACTCCAACTCTGACTGCCTCAGCTTACCATCTTTACAAGCTGATACAGAAATCCTTCTACAATTCATAGCAATTCTTGACATGATCTCATCTTGTACACATGTTGTATCTTTCTGTGCTGTCACTGTTACAGAAGTCCATTGAAGCTTCTGTTGATGTTGATGGCCTCTTCAGTCACCATTTTGCTGGTGCTGCTGCTCTTCATTTGAGATGATCTAATCTTAATTTAGCAGTAACCTTATTCCTTGCTGTACACATGTAATGTTTTTCTGTGATATCTACTGTTACAGTACATTAAAAAGGAAACATCAAATATATAACTATTATATGTGTATGTATATTAGCTTATCGTATCATTAGCCTCTCTCGAGACGAAAGATTAATCCGACTTGGTTTATGGACCGAGAACACTTTATGCAAGTGCGTCTAGACAAGGTTCCTTCGATGTTTAAGTTAGAAAATTCTAAAGTAACAAAGAGAATTGAACTCGGTGTCTTGTATTGTCGTAGATGAGATAGTCTAAACACAAGAACTTAGGAAAAAAATATTCTTTGAATCGATAAATATTTTTCATTTCGAGAAAAAATATTATCTTATCGCTGTTCTTCAAGTCCTGACTGTGGATGGATATTTTCCCCATAAGTTTTTCTTTATTGCTTCTGATCAGCTTAAGCTTTCAACCATAGGTAAGATGGCCTGTTCATGCACCATATTGGTGGTGCTGCTGCTTGCTGCTCTTGAAGTCTTCCTTCAACCGCCGCAATGAAGTCTTCAGGTTTTGGAAGGTTGGGTGCTGCATGCAAGCACACCTTGGCGATTCCCATCGCTGACCTGTGTCTTAGATTAAAGCCAATAGCGACTGTTCCCTGCTCTCTGGGTGGCATATTAATGGGCATCACTTCGGTGCTCCATCCGCACCAAACTGAGTTCAAGAAGAGAGGTGAATGAAGCCTTCAATCGCCACCGAAAGCTGGCGGCCACTCCCACCTACTGCCTGAAGACGATCCTTCATTCTTTATGATGGTGGCTTTTAATGCATGCTCACAGACTCAGTTGCAGTGAAGCCACCAGTACGTGAATTAAGGTTTGGTACTTGCAAACCTTCTTTTTCTTCTGTGTTTTTTTTGGATTATTTGGTTATAATCGATCATTTGCTTGTGGTTCAGTAAGAATATAAATGAATAAATCAAAGGTATACAATGATCGATTTAAGTTAACATAAAATCAAAGGTATACACTCGAGATATTGAATTAATTAAAAATAATTTAGTAGTTGAGATACTAACTCTTGAATAAATGAGTAGTATTAATTGGATTATGTTTTGTTTGAGTGGGGAACTATCATCCCAATAATAACATCTTCTGTTCTTGGGATAATACCCATACTTGAATTAATTTTAGGATGTTGATGTTGTCGACATCAAATTGATCGAATGGAGAATTTATTTTAAGCATGGGTTATCATAAATAAATTGATTGATCTTTGAGTATAAATGTGAGTATGGATGACATTTCTTGAGAAATAACAAGAAAATGAAACACAATTGATGAAGATTTAGATTACTGTATTAAGGGATAATTCATCTCTACTTTCAACCCATGCCTTTGACTCATAAAGATTTAGGACCACCTAATAAATCATCAGTCACATCTTAGTATCTAAGGTTGGCAAATGTGACCATCATAATCTGGACTTCATGGAAGATTGTGACACAAGATGAATAATATATGATGCAAAATTGGAAGATCACACCTAACTAGTGATTAAGTTCACATAAATACACTATCAACTCTCATCAATAACTTCTTTTCTTGTGAAGGATAAGCATATCCATGTCCTGTGACTGTAGGATCTTACAGATTGTTGGTGGATAAAGGATTTGAGTTAAGATGAGAGTACAATGAGGCAATGGCCATTGATATATCAATGTTTGTTGTTTGAATGCTGTGGTTGGCCCACAATAATGGTTTTGGTTTGAATCTTTCAATCTCACAATATGTTACAATTTCTTACAATGTTGTGGTTGGCCCACAAGAAGAAAAAGATATGTTACAATTTCTGTTTGTCTTTTGCTACATGGAATTGTGTTTGATACATTGTTATTGTCACATTCTAGATTTTTTTTATATGATTACAATATCTTTTCATATGTCACATCAAGAGCAAATATAAACATCACTTTATTGAGAAACATAAATTATAAATATATATTATAATTTTTTATTTATTTAAAAAATAAAAATAACTAATCATAGAGAAACATAAGTACTATCAATTTTGAAAGAAAAGATAAATGTTTGCTCTCCATCATATAGTATTATTGGGAGATTATTCTGAAAATTAAAAATAAAATAATTTTAATAATATAGTAAGCAGTAACTTCTATAAGTCAAACTCTAAAGTATATATAAATAAATGCATAATCATAAAGTCAACTATAGTTATTACATGTCAGATAGATTCACGTGTGAAAGACTTTATCATATGGGATGAGTTTATGTTCCCCAATAATAAATGAAGATAGACTCATATTATACTCACATGAAGTAGTATCTTTCGCTTGTAAAAAATGGGAACACATACTTCTCAATAATAAATAAAAATACTAAATAACTTACTAATTATCAAAGAGAATTGTTTTGCATGTCTTCAAGAAAGAACATAATCATCTCATATAGATCTAGAATAAAATAATTATATTAAAACATCTTAAATTATCTTTCAAGTATCTTTATTTGATCGATCTAATTAATTGAATCAAATTTAATTTGACATTTAATTGATTTGAAATCACTCTAGATTGATTTAATTTAGGTCAAACAAACTTAAACCAATCAAAGCCATTCAAAATCATCCTAAATCAATCTAAATTGATCAATCTGATATGATTTAATCAATATTTAGTGTCAGATCAAACAAACAAATTATAATTAAACTAGACTATACAACACTGGGTCAGATTGGGCCCAATCAGATTGGTAAGAGCTTCCAATTTCTCAATACCAAGAACATGAATTGAATCATGGTAAGGGCTAAGATGTAGTCTCCAAATCTTACCAATCTTGTAAAAGATAAATTAGATATAATTTTTCTTTTATACTAATAGATTTTAATTGAGTTGCCTAATCCCAAAAACTTAAATTGTTAGAAACTGACTCAGTATATTTTGTGCTTTAACATCCTCTCATGTGCAATCAGAATTGTGTCAATAAAACTCAAATATATGATATAAGTCCAAATGAAGAACAAGAATTGTATAAATATCATTTAATTAAATACTAAGAGAGAGGGACAAATGCAGGATTCAATCTGCTGGCCTGCTTTTATGCTATGATAAATGCCTTAATTGAATGACCAAAAATCTTTAAAGCTTAAGAACTATACAAATGAAAAAGAGCTCAACACTTTTTTTTTGAACATATCCAACCAAGGCCTCCTAATCTGCATATGCAGACAATCTTTGCCATCCATGTCTTCTCACATCTTTTCATTATCCTATCCAGGCCACAAGCTTCCTTGTTCTATTTCTGTTCTTCTATCTAACCAATGCATCAACACAAGAAACATGCTAAAAATTTGTTCTGTTACTTGCACAGTTGATCTGGTCATAGATAATAACCATACAACAGAGTAGAAGAAACTGTAACAGTAAAGATAATCAAGAAGGAAAAAGAGTATTCCCAAGAACATCTATAAGCCATAGAGAAATATGGAAATTGATTCTCATTCATCTAATTAGTTTCTTAAAATCTGTGGCTCTTATTTGATGATCCTTATTAGAACATACATAGACAATTATCTACAATGATCATACTAATCAAGCCTCACCACTTCAGATTCAGAATTTATAAGTTTGATCTATCAGAGATGCAGCATCATAAAATGATCTCTGTCAAACATTTTATGGCAATCAATGGCTGAGTCCTCTTTTCCCTGGTTTTAGATATATTCTGCAATTGCTTGCCTGAACCCATATGTTGAGGTGTGTATTGAACACCACACATTGGTTTGCAATTTGGTGTTATCATTAATATGACAATCCAATGAGTCTTTCTGATGTATACTCACCACCAACCTGTGTTTTTATTAGAGAAAGAGACAATGTTGAAGTGGATTTGTTTGGATGAAAGAGTGGATTCTGACTTCAGCCAAGAGAACTGGCAAGAAACAAGTAGGCTTAAGTCTGTTCATTCATCAGCATTGATCAAGATATTTTGATTCTCAGGCATAATGTAGAGTTTCCAAATCCAAATATAAAGGAAATCCATATAAAAATTTAGAATAATCTACCTTTGTATCATCTGAGCATAAGGGGACTACTAAACTTAACAGTCATGCAGTAAAATTTGCCAGTTTTCAGCACAAAACAAAGCAGGATAGAGCTGATAGATAATGTGGACCAGATGTGGCTGACTACCCACAGGGCAAACAAAAATCTCAGATCAGATTTCTTTTATTTTCTAAAATTTCAATTACCTCTTTTATTAATAAAGAAGATGCTTTAAATCTTGCTCCATGTATGAGATTACAGTTATATAAATATCAATATATATAATCTCAGCAATCATGCAACTTCTTGTATTTACTTGTGATTTTTGTTATCCTAATGTTTGCTTGCCCTCTTCATCTTGGAGATGATTTGATTTGACTCCTTGTGTTATGGAGACAATTATTGTTATGCTTCAGGAAGTTAAAAGATACTTGCATTTCTCATGGAGCAAATCCCAGTAACCACAAGCATTCTTCCTCTTAATTGCCCTTTCAAGACAAAACACTTGATCTAGATTAGATCTTCACTCATGTTGATGCACTCACAAAAGGTGGGCTATTCCATGATGGAGGCATGACACAAATTATCTTGTGAGGACAGCCGACTCTGATGAAGATTCTAACACTACCTTCCAAAGCTGTAGGCCAGAGAAGAAAACAAGACATCCTTCGCTACATGATAAAACTATCAGTTCTCAGCAGGTTCATCAAGACCCTGATGAACCTCAAACATTCCACGTTTCCTCTTTCTCTATGCTTGATGATGTTATTTGGAAACAACAGGCCCTTCTCTCTGCACACAGATCAAATTATTTCTAGATACATAGAGACTGAGAGAGAAGCATGCCTTACCAGTTCTAACATCTAGCTTATGTCCATCCATGGAATTCACTATGGTGCTTTTGGTTTTTACATGATCATGACCAAATGGTTGATATAAAGAATAAGAAACACGTCATGCCTCTCAAATCTTATTTAGAATCTGAGAAGCTCCACAGCCTTAAGTAAAAACGAAGATTTTTTTGAATTACCAAAGCACATATCTATTTATAAGAAGCAAGAAAAAAAATCACTCATACATTGGCATTTGACCTTAGGAAAGAAACAAAAGCTACAGTACAGATTCATGTGACAATGGAAGCAGGGAATAAAACAAGGAGACAATCTCAATAATTCACCATGGGGCCAGTACATGGGAGTAATTCCAGTCTTATGGCTTCATTTCAAGCCCAATTTTTTCCTTCCTAGTTTCACCATGGGGCCAGTACATGGGAGTAATTCTAGTCTTATGGCTTCATTTCAAGCCCACTTTTTTCCTTCCAAGTGACTTCTCTTCTTCTGTGAAATAGCAACATTAAGATGAACAAGAAAGAGAGAGAACCTGTTCCACTTCTATTTCCCTTTATATGTACTCTCTGCTGAGTCTCAGAAACACAAAGCTCATTTGGGTTCTTTGTGATGTGAAGAGAGTCTTTTTGTCTTAAAAAAACGATCTTTGATATCCTACACTGAAGAGGTAGAACCAACTTCCCCTGCTGTGCCCTACCTCTTGCCTTTCTCTTCTTGTACTTAGTTTAGCTTTCCTTCCAACTTTTTTCTGCTGATAATGGCAGGGCTAAGAGCTTTTCATGCTAGGTGATGACAAAGATTTGATTTTGAAGATGGGTTCGTGCTCTTCGGTTGATAGGGACACAGATTCTACCATAAGATATCGTCTGGGCGTGAATCACAAGGGCAGGAGGTTCTTCATCCCATCGCCTGCTAAGGAAAAGCCTTTTGATGGGAAAAAACCATTTGGTGAAGTTGGTTCTATGAGCCCGGAATCTGGTATGGTCTTTTGAAGGCATTAACGATCCTCTTCTTGGTTCTTGGAACTTCTTGTTATGGATATAGTAAGTGGGCCTTGGAATAGGAATATATCTGTTGTTTTTTGGTGTCAAAACTCACATATACTGGGTAATGGTGCCTGATCAATAGATTGTTGTGGTGTTGACTAGTAATTATATTGGACAAATAGTCCAACTTAAATTCTATCATTAGTTTCTTTCTTCCAGAGTTCATCGGAGTTAGTCCTTTTCCAAATCTGTGGAGATTGAAATTTAGCTCATCATATTTTGACAATAACATGTGCGGCTTGATTCTGCTTTACTTACAAAGGAGACATCAGTTAAAGTTATGGATCCAGAATATAGATTTGAGTGCTCATCTGAGGACAAGAACCATAGGAAGGACTAAAGAGGTGCACAAATTTAGAGCTTGCAACTTTTGATCAAATTCTGGCAGGAAATTCTAAGATGCTGACCTCCACTAAGAAGAACCTTTTCTTTCTGCTTTGTGGCCTTTGGTTATGATTGTGTGCATTGAAAGAATTTATCAGATGTCAAGAATTTTCCTTTCCACCTCTCAACCCCTGTTATAGAGTTGATATTGAGTCTTATTGAAATTTGATCAAATTATGGTAGGAAATTCTAAGATGCTGACCTCCACTAAGAATAACCTTTTCTTTCTGCTTGGTGGCTTTTAATTAAGATTATGTAGTACATTGAAAGATTTGCTCAGATGTGTAGAATTTTCCTTTCCACCTCTCAACCCCTGTTATAGAGTTGATATTGAGTCTTATTGAAATTTGATCATATTATGGCAGTAAATCTAAGATGCTGATCTCCTTCAACCTTTTCTTTCTGCTTTATGGTTTTTTGTTATGATTATGTACTTTGAAAAGTTGCTCAGATGTCAAGAATTTTCCTTTCCACCTCTCAACCCCTGTTATAGAGTTGATATCGAGTCTTATTGAAATTTGATCATATTATGTCAGGAAATCTAAGATGCTGATTTCCACTAAGAAGAACCTTTTGTTTCTGCTTTATGGTTTTTTGTTATGATTATATACTTTGAAAGAGTTGCTCAGATGTCAAGAATTTTCCTTTCCACCTCTCAACCCCTGTTATAGGGTTGATATTGAGTCTTGTTGAAATTTATTTCAGTAATAAAAGTGAACATCATACTGTGGCAAAAATGTTGCAGTCGGTGGTTTAGTAAGGATTTCTGTGGAATTTTATTGCACATGACTAAATTTGGTACAAAAAAAGAGTATCGTCTTGGAAATATATGAGAAGTATTACTTAATACAGTCCAACAAGTTTCGATAGAAACATGGTAGCGGCTTGACACGTGGAAACCTTAGCTCTGATTTAGTAGGTCAGGCACATGGTAAATGGCTTGAGTTTGATCAGTTCGAGCATTTGGACAGTTGAAATGGAGTCCCAAATGAGTTCAAGCCTTGAAGTGAATACATTCAAAACTTGAACAAATTTCCTGAAGTGACTGATCTGGTTTATTGTTCAAAGGAAGTAGAGTACGGTTGTCAAATTTCATGTTGAATGATTTTGGTAAGCTATCTCTTGGATTGGTCTGCAACTCTCTTAGCTCATCCAACTCCCTAGGCTAGGTTAATTTAGCCAGCATAGGTGAATTCTGCACCCAATCTAAATGGATACATCAGGCGAAATGATATTGCAACATATGTAACAATTAAGGTTCAAATGTACTGAAGAAGGGCCTGAAATTGATATTTAGGCTGGTAATTGCACTATCTACTAAGTGCACCTTGAAAGTTGGTCAGGAATACCAAGGCCTTGTGAACCACCATTTTATTAATCCAGGTACTTTAAATTTAGAGACTAGTTGGTACTTATAGGCTCACCCACTTCAACTGATTTTGATTGGCTGCCTGCACTTGTTTCTCATTGAGAAGAACCGTCTGAGCTTATAAAAATACAATAAAATATTAATCAGCAAAAATCCTTTTTCTCTGACATGTTATTCAATTTTTGAGATGTTTGAAGCTTGACTGAAGAGACATAGGCAGAAAAGTGATTGTAGGATAGTCATAGAGACCATGAATTATATTCCCTCTTCCATTCTACTACCATCAAGATAAGTCACTTATGATTCACTTGGAAGTTTGTGCTGCTCCCATGAAGCATGAATGTTAAGATTTTTTTTCTTTTAATGTTGCTTCTGATATCACTTTTAGCATAAATTAGCTTGAGAATGTTCCTGTGCTCTGCGACTTTGACAACTAGTGTCCATTTTGAAGATCTCGTCATTCCTTGTTCTTGCCTTCTCCTCTGTTTTCTTGTCATTCCTTTTTCTTGTCCTCTCCTCCGTTTTCTTGTTCTTGACCAAGCCCTTGATTTCTCTCTCAGATCTAATTAATTTGCATAGACAATGAGCAGGTCTTTAAGTTTTGTAATGGTTATCACATTGGTTATAGTCATTTCCTTTCCTTTTGTTTTCTTCTTCATGTGTTCTGGCCTTCCACTTCTTGCTGCTGGGAATTTAATCTGTTCTAGCAAGTGGTGGAACCACACTGAGGCAAAAGGGGACAAGGGCTCCACATTGCTTACGCAAACACTCCACATTAGATATGAAACTTCTTATAGATGTAACTAATTTTCTACATATGCCTTTGCTAATTTTAAATTATATTCAGAGTTTATCTTAAGTTTGTATCTTTTCCAATAAACTCATAAGATTAAATCTATGATGCACCTCTCCTTAAGTCTCCTGCCTTCACCACCCCTTTTCTTAACTTCACCAAAGGCCTTAACCTCATTATATGTGTTAACTCTATTTTGTTGATAAAATATATGTATATATGTGTGTGTGTGTTTTCGCAACATTAGGTCCTCAAATTATTATTATCATTTTATTTTGATTCAATGGATGAACTTTATGACAGCAGTTAACAAAGAGGATATCTACTTTGACTCATGTGCATGGCTAGATTCAGACTGCGAAGACGACTTCTTCAGTGTCAAAGGAGGTATGATCTCTGTATTCATTCATTACCTTGAGAGACTATAGCTTCTTTTATTTCCTTTCTAGATAAATTATATATGATTTTCTTTTTGTTTTCCTTGTCACTGCTCTTAGTTTTTTACATTTTCATTCTCTTCATTGTAGAATTTACTCCTTCTCAAGGCAGTACTCCAATTCATCAATCAAGTGCACCATTGACCCCTCGACCGGTAAATTCCATATACATCGACATGAGTCCAGAAACCAGCTCTGAACCTTCTCCAACTGGGAGAAAGAAACTACGAGAACTCTTCCGGGAAACGTTGCAAGCAGAACAGGAAGGAAGTGTGCCAAATGCTGCCGAAGTAGAGGCTAACAAAAGGATCAACCTGCACACAACCAACACCGATCCGCCTCCAAGACAATTAAATGGAACACCATATCGCTTCAGGGCCATTTCTTTTTGCAGCAGCATGGTGACATCAAGTGGAGATCCTAAGAACAGGAAGGAAAGATTATGCAAGTCACAACACTGTTGCTTGCCAAGCTTGCAGAGTTTTGGATTGGATGATAGAAGGCAGAAGATGACCACCAAGCATTGCACTGCATGAAAAATTTTGTCGATAACCTGTAGCTGAAACTTGAGCAACCCAAACTTATATCTACAAAGAGCCATTAGGACAGAAGCTCTACAAGAAACTATGGTGGTGGTTTCTGTGTGATGTATGTGCTCTAAACATGCAAACATTGAGTAGTTGTGGAAGCTTTGTCAAAATATAATCCTCCATGAGAGGTAAATGAAATTTTCTTCTGAGGTTTGTGTGTATGCTTGTACCTTCTTTTACAGATCTCTGATCTCCACAAAAAGCATGTCTGAAACATCTACAGTGACAGAGAAATCTTCTTTTTATGCTATTTTCTGATACCAAGAATTCTTAATTTTGTATCATGTGATGATGATGTGGTCAATATTCGATATGACTGAAATAAGAGTTGATGTGGTTCTAGAGTATGTTCCGACAAAATCTTTTTCGACGTTCAAGTTAGTATATTATAATGTATATGATTATAATGTATATGAAAGACTTGGTTTTTGTAATGCTAGTTGTATTTAGTTGTATGAGACATCAAAGCTACCATCCCTACCAATCTAATTATAATCATAGATGTGATGCCAATTATGAACAGCATGTCATTCCTGATGGACCTATATGAGTACCTCTGTCATCAATATGATTATTACATTTATTTTTTTTGCCCTTTCTCAATCTCTCGAAAAATATTATCTTGATTAACTTAATCAAAAGGTCTTGTTTTTGGAAACAACCAAATTCATGATTTAGTACCAATTATGAATCGAAAAAGAGGGATAAAATAGAATAATCTTTTGGAAGTTAGAACACAAGATTGGCCTTAATTGAATAGAGCTCCTGTATTTTCTTTTTTTTTTACTTCCTAAAAAGAAATTATGTGGTTGCACTAATCACCCTCAAATTTTAAAGTGATGCCCATTTTTGTATGGATTTAATTATCCTCATTAATCTAACCCTGGTTTAAGCACCTTTTGTTTAATGTTCAATATCAATTTATTTTTTTCTATGATATGATATTAATTTTTATTCTTAATATTTCTTAAATATAATTTAAACTTAATTAAGCATATAATTTTTTATAAATTTACTAACTCCAAATAATTAAGATTTACGCTCAAATTTGGATGATAGATATATAAAATTAATCAATGTCATTTCAACTAAAGACATAAACAAATAATATTAATTTATGTTCTTAATACTTAATTATTCTAACAATTAATTATAGTTTTATTTTTTATTTAGATTTTATAAATTATGTATGTATATATATATATGTATGTATATATATATATGTATGTATATATATATATGTATGTATATATATATATGTATGTATATATATATATGTATGTATATACATATATATATGTATGTATATATACATATATATATGTATATATATATGTAAAGAAAAATAAAATTCATGTTGGTGACATATAAAATTTTCTTGTTAATTTGGTCATCTCCAACTATAAATTGAGACATTGAGCAATTGGCCGCTGTTTTCGCCAATCACGCTTCGGCTTCTTCGCCAAACGTATAAATAGGGCTCTGCATCATTCTCAGATCCCATAAAATTAAATTACGCTCGAGGAATATATTCTCCAATAGCACCATAAAAAGGAGAAGAGGGCGATGCCGGAGAAGTCGATGGACGAGGTGATGGAGGCGGCTGCCGGCGCTCACTTCAGCGGGCTCCGCCTCGACTCACTCCGCCTCTCCTCCCCCTCCACCCCTTCCTCCCCTTCCTCCGCCAGGGCTTCCCAGGTCCTTTCCCCCGAATCCGCTTCCTCCGCCGCCGCTGCCGCCCCGAGGCAGCCCTTCCTCATCGGTAAGTTAGAAGAACCCTAATCGGGCTTTCATCCTCGTTTGAGATCATTAGAAGCCTTCATTGTTGATTGGGCTGTTGAGGTTCTTTTCTTTTATGATTCCGAGCCTTTCTTGCGGTGGGTGGGGTTTTGTTTAGGGGTTTCTGGGGGTACGGCTTCCGGGAAGACCACCGTCTGCGACATGATCATCCAGCAGCTTCACGATCACCGTGTCGTTCTCGTGAATCAGGTACGAAGTTGTTGTTTGGGATCCTTGTGTGGCATTTGATTGTTCCTTCTTTGTTTCCTTGTTAATTACGATGTTCAGACAGGAAAAAGGTGCCATTTTTCTTTATCGTTCTCCGTTCTTTTTTTATTATTATTATTTGTGTGTGCCTTCTCTGAGGTAATCCAAAGTTGTAATTTACTGGAAGAGCGGTTGAAACAACATAGTGGCGAGTTGGCCTGTGATTTAGGTGTAGTTTGGAGATCTGTCTAGTTTAACATGTTATCTCTGTGTTTCCTTTATTTTATTGCAAGCTTATCTCAAAGGATTATTTTATGTGAGGAGTTGGGAGTGGAAGTGTTTGATTGATCACTTATATGTTTATTGCATATTTTTATAACTTTTGGCACTCTATCCTACCTCTCTCTGTTGTCCCTGTTTAATGAAATGTTCTAAAAAGGATGAGCCTAGAGCTATTGACTTTTGTTGATCGATTGTTTTATGGACTTTGTACCTTCATTGAGTGATTGGAAGATTTACTGAGCATCTTGATATACATGTTGGCTTATTATTGAGAAAACTAGGAGTTAATCTCATCTTTCTGATGGTAATCACTGCAACTTAATTTTAACTCATATGCTTATGCATTGAAACCTTGAATTTTTACTCAGAAGCTGATGTACGATGAAGTCGTCCTATGTATTAGTTCGGTAGGTATTTGAGCTCTTCCTATCTTGATCTTGAGAGCCATGATACTGTCCCTACTATCACTATATGTAGCTCCTGTTTTCTAGTTCTCTAGCTTTAGATAGATATCTGGGGTGTCCATATGAATAGATGCAGTTATACTATATGCAACCCCATGACTTATTTAAATGCTGATTTAAAAAAAAAAAGAAACTAAGTGATTATAATAATTGATGTTGTTTCTTTAATTCAACATGAAAGAATCCGCCTTTCTCTTTTCCACTGAATTTAAATGCATTTTGTTGGCTTGAAGATCTAATTTACCTCTTTTGCATGGTGGATCCTCATATTATCCATTGTTAAAGATATATTACTGCAGTTCTACCAGTGTAGCTATTTAAAATTTTAAATTCTAAACAATGCAATCCTTTTTGGTTAAATGTTTTGCATATTAATTTAAACTTGCTGAATGTAGGATTCATTTTACCGTGGCCTAACTGCTGAAGAATCTAAGCACGTCCAGGACTACAATTTTGATCATCCTGGTGATAATCATATTGTGCAGTGTTATCATTACTTGCAAATTGCATTGCAAACTGCATGCAGAATGAGCAATGACACTATTTGGCTACTTATTTTATTTTTGTAATTTGGTTGTGATAGTTTCTTACAATATCTATTTGTTTCTTTGGATAGATGCCTTTGATACTGAACAACTTCTAGAGTGCATGGGAAAGCTCAAGAGTGGGCATTCTGTCAATGTTCCCATATATGATTTTAAGAATCATCGGCGTTGTTCTGAATCTTTCAGAAAGGTATTTAATGATTAATTCTGAAAGTTATATCTAGGTATTCTATTTTATGTTTATTTGGAAAATTGGGTTTTGAACTTCTATGTTGGTTGAGATGTCGTGCTGGGAGTTTATTGATGTTACGTGCTACCTTTTTTGGAGGATGAAGGTTAAAAGACCAAATTGTGGAAGTAATTGTAGCCATGGAATATAAATCAGATTTGTGTTTGCTTGATAAGCATGCTGCAAAAGACACCTATGGCATTATTTTTTAAAAAATAAAATGAAATAATGGCTTCAGTTTACTTTTACTTTCTTTCCAACAAGATATTTGGTGCCGAGCACTTTAACTTGACAAAAGATCAGAGAAAGGAACTATTAGATGGTCATGGTTTAGCCAGGATTGGTGGATGGCCATTCTAAATTGATTCTCTGCCAGATTGCTCATAATCTGATCCTTTGAACAGTATATTGCTAGTTATGGTAACCTTAATCCAATTTTTTTGCTTTCATCAAGAAATAAACATGATTTGATGCCTAAGATGGGCACCTCATTTTTGGATGGTATGCTCTCCAGGAAGAGCGATGGGAGTGCTGATCCTCATTTTTTGATGATAATGGCCGTTTGATGATTCATGAGCTTCCATGATGAAAAATAATTGATGGTTTCACATTGGAGTACTTGTAGATTATTCCACCTTTTTACCTATGGCTGTCATATTAAACTTGTTCCAGCTAGTTTTATTCGAGTCAGCGGTATCCAAAATGTGTGGTTAAATATTGCATAGAACATTTGGATTCAACCTAGCCAAACTGTGACTTGGACCATTCAACCTAAACAAATGGGGGCTAGGATTGCTCAAGGCCAACACCCCGATGATCCAATGTGTTTAAGTTGATTTTTTTTTAAAATATGTGCTATAAATATAATGTGGTACCAAGGATTAAACAATTTCAGCCCGGTACCAAAACATATAGTGTATGAGTGTTTGTAATTTGTATGGATCAGTTTTGGTTGGACCACTAGCGAGAGAGAGAGAGAGAGAGAGAGAGAGAGAGAGAGAGTCACCCTACCAATTACTGCATAATTCCAGTTAGCTAATGGTCTCATAAGGTAAGATTGGGCAAAATTGTTGGTCTGCCATCTGACTGATAAAAATCGGTCCATACTAACAAGGCGGCTAAGATTTTCCTTTTTTCTGAAACAGTATTGTATCTAGAAGTGTATTTTAAAATTATTGTCTGACTTTGACTTGAACCTTAGGTTTTCATCACATGCTAGTCTGAACAATGCTAAAATAGCTACCTTTATATTTAAATATATAGTGTTCTTTAATTTCTTAATATGAAAAATCTGACATCTTTCCACTCAAACATTATCTTGTAGGTAAATGCATCAGATGTCATTATTTTGGAGGGCATCCTAGTTTTTCATGATCCTCAAGTCCGTAACTTGATGGACATGAAGATTTTTGTTGATACAGGTTTATATTTTGTCTTCATTTTCTTATACGTTTGCAAGATGACAGTTCACTTTAAGCATCATATTTGAAGGTTTGATTTTAGGCTCTATTATAATCTATACTGGATTGTCAATGAGAAATGACATGGAACTCACAACTTATGGTTTTGGCAATTGTTCTCTAAGCTCTTTACATGAATTTCTTTTCTTGGTACTTTATGTTGGTAGGATATATTAGCCTCTTTAGTTGATTTCATGAAGTTCATTTATGTTGTTGTCATGATCAGATCCTTATGAATTTCCAAGGGTCTTGGATAGTGGTTTGTGAAAACTTCTGGTACAGTTTAAGTTCTTTGCCCTCTGAAACTTTTCATTTGTTTAAACTTCTGAGCTGCACTTTTGGATACCCATCAAAGCTCAGTTAATTACTTTATTTTTATTAGATTTACTTGCAATTGAAGGTATATGAATTTCTACAAACTAGTTCATTGCCAGTGCTTGTGATGTTTTTATGGTAATGAGAACCTTCACGGTGAGGGATCAAAGCAGAAAGTAAAAGATAGGATATAAACATAAAGCAAGAAGATAAAAGACAAACCATAGAATCAACCACGAACTTACACCCTTAATCCAAAATATCAAAAGAATTATTCAAAAAATGGCTTTAGTGCTTTAATATTATTTAAACAAGGAATTAAAGGAATTAGTACTTTAAAATTATTCAAAGAATGGCTTTATTGCTTTAAAAATTATCTAAACAAGGAATTAAAGGCATCATTCCCTAGTGAGTACAAAAGCATGTAAAAATAGACAAAACTTTGACATACATGTGCAGCATTTCAATCTTTATCTTATTCTGCTACATAATTAGTCCCTTGTTCTCCGTCATATGGTGCCTTTAGATGCTGATATAAGGCTTGCCCGAAGAATAAGGCGTGATACAGTTGAGAGAGGTAGAGATGTCAGCTCAGTACTTGAGCAGGTATGCTACTCTATAATATGGTTTCTACTATTTCATGTAGATATGCATATTCTATTTATTTGGCTTCTCTGTTGTTAATCTGGAAATTGGGTAGGATATGTGCATTCATTATCTTGTAAAACTGCATATATAATGATGTGCAAATACTGTGTCTAAAATGAACACGATTTCTACATATTCTCTTATATCAAGACCCAAAGGTAGTATATGAAACAAAAACTCTAAAACACACATTTTAAAGTTTTGAGACATGTATATGCATATGGATGTGTGTATATATGTTAATCCTACCAGTATGAGTTGATCAGATTCTGTGGTGGATTTAATCCTTCAAGATTTTTTAGCAACGGATGCAAACTATTCAGGTTGATACTTGATACACACCTATGCAATGCCCCCATAGAAAATGTTTATAAAACTAAATGCCTCTTGTCTAACAACGGGTGCTTACTGTATGATTATTCTTTTTTGTGACTTGCCGACCACCAATCTGTTTAATTATGTCCTAACTGGATTCTGTAGACATTGATGCATCCTAAAAACCTTGTATAACATATGACTATGTGAGAAAAAAAAATCTTACGATTTGCTTTGTGTTGCAACCATCGGATTTGGCATCTACTACTGTCATTGCAGTATCTACCATTCACTATCATATAAATTAGAAAGGCAAGGGTTAGAGTAGAGAAAGGATGGGTAATCCTTAGATCTTTTGAAGAAATAGGGATGCTCCATATGCTTCACATATGTTGGTAGGCAATAGCATCTATGTTATGTTTGGAACCATGGAAAGTTTTTCATGCTTACTAATAGAAAATTCCCTTGATCAAGTCAATTTTAGAAAATGTTGTGATTTTATTAAAATTTCTATCAAGAACTTCTTTCACTAATGATGTTGGTGCGCTGAAGTTAATAGGCTCATATTCTTTTTTCATCCATCAAAACACGGCAGTAATACCAACTCAAGCAATTGTTAGTATTGCTGATATGTGCTGCCCATAGACATATTTCTTTAATTTCATCACCTGAAGGTTTTCTTTATTCATAAAAGGGACTCACGGTATTCTAAAACATGTTCATTGTATCTAATGTTTTACCATGTCTATCTAAAACAACTTTGGTTTGTAGTATGGAAGGTTTGTGAAGCCTGCTTTTGATGATTTTGTTCTTCCATCGAAGAAATATGCTGATGTGATCATACCACGTGGAGGTGATAACCACGTTGCAATAGATCTTATTGTACAGCATATACGGACAAAGCTTGGTCTGCATGACTTGTGCAAAATCTATACTAACGTGTATGTTATTCAGTCAACGTTCCAGGTGACCTTCTTTAGTTAAATTGCTATTGTATGTTATATTGAGCAAATGGGACTTCTCAATTCCTTTTTGTCCTGTTAAGCTTAAGATGATTGACCACATAACATAAAACTTTCAAATATCATCTGAACAGATACGAGGAATGCATACACTTATTCGTGATAGGGACATAACAACACCTGACTTTGTATTCTATTCAGATCGGCTTATACGGCTGGTAATCTCTACTTCAATTTTCTTTTCCAACTTATGGATCCAAATTGATACAATTACTGCTATGAAGTTAGGTTTGCTTTCATAATAGTTATTATTAAACTATCTTTGTAACACAAAATAGTAATATGCCAGGTTGTGGAGCATGGTCTTGGTCATTTGCCATTTACTGAGAAGCAAGTGGTCACCCCTACAGGTATTTTTTATCTTTATATAATATGTGTATCTATATATATACATACATACATATATATATGTATGTGTATATATATATAT